>BJBW01015256.1:0-25937 GCA_004320125.1 Scolopax mira
GTGAGGGTGGCAGAGCCCTGGCAGAGGCTGCCCAGGTGGTGGAATCTCTGCCTCTGGAGACATTCAAAAGCTGCATGTCCCTGCGTGACCTGCTGTGGCAGGGGGTTGGACTGGATGATCTCCAGAGGTCCCTTCCAACCCCATCTCGTTCTGTGACTCTGTAATACAAGGACAGGTGATGTGCAAACTGGACGGTGAGGTCTGCCCCTGTTGTCACTGTTTAAGTAAGATCAAGAGAAACTAGATTTACTGCTTGTTTAATTATGGCTAAACTCTGAAAGCAACATGTCCTGAACTCAGGTGCACTTCAAGTCTATCTATTGAATTTTTTGTGTACTTCAGAGTTCAGTTTGTTTTCTTGAAGTGTGCGGTGCATTCCTGTGCCTTGGGAACTGCCTGTTCATTTATGCATATTGAATTGCCTGAGGTCAGCAAGAGGTTCTTGCTTTGTTAGCTCCTGCAAAACTGATTTGTGCTACTGAAAGGCAGGTCTACAACTGGAAGAGTAATCTCTTGCTGTGCAGCCAGGAGAGTAATGCTCTCTGCTGGGAGTTCTGCTGAGATAGACCCGAGTGGAGTAGAACAGCCAGTAAATGGAACAGTTTATGAACTGCTGAGGGCAGAGGCTTGAGATGCCCTGTCTGGGATGGCAGAGACTGCAGTGTGTTGCAGCTTTGATTATTCTAGTCCATGTGTGTCTGTTCTCTCTCTAGGGAGCCTGTGTATGGATACACACCTCTGATGGAAGCAGCTGCTTCTGGCCATGAGATAATTGTTCAGTACCTTCTCAATCATGTAAGTGTCTAAACAGTTCTCTGTAAAGCTGAAGCTTTGTGCTTGCAGCCCTTGGAGAGGAAGAAACACAAATTTGACACCAGACTTCTTACAGTATTATGTTTGATCCTTGACAACAGTCCTCTCAAGTCCCAGATTTCCAGGGCTGTTCTCTGCTTTCTGAAGGCCAGTACGTTGACTTTTGCACTGGCCTTGCATGACTAGGAGTGAGGTCTAACTGTCCACGTGTGACTGAATTAAAAAACAGATAATGCAATAATGTCCATATTTTCCATGGTTGATTTGCATGCTTGGGCTAGTGGGGCATCTTCTACTTCCAAAAGCTTATGACTGTGGATTTCTATTGATGTTAATTAGTTCTTAACATCCCATTTTACTGGTTCAGAAGGAGGACTTCACTTACTTCCAGAAGGAGGCAGCAATGCAAAACATTTTTCAGAGAAGAAAATAACAAAACAAAACAAAAAAAAACCCAGTTCCCCATGGCCATGCACAAGAGCCATGTAACTGGGCTACTTGGCATTCAGGGACTGGGGAGACTGGATAATTAGAAAGGCAACAAGGTATTAGTTAGTGGAGCCTGAACTGTCTGTCAAAGGTGAAACTGTATTTCTGATGGATTTAGAATCATAGAATGGTTAGAGTTGGAAGGGACCTTAAAGATCATCGAGATAATTCTTATCTATGTTTACAAGTTCCTAAAGGTGGGTTGAAGGATGATGGAGCTGGACTCTTTTCAATGGTTTCCAGCGATAAGACAAGGGGCCCCAGGCACAAGCTGGAATATAGGAAGTTCCACTCAAATATGAGGGAAAAACCTCTTTACTGTGAGGGTGCCAGAGCTCTGGAACAGGCTGCCAAGAGAGGTTGTGGAGTCCCCTTCTCTGGAGATTTTCAAGACCCACCTCAATGCAGTCCTGAGTGATGTGCTCTGGGCAATCATGCTTAGCAGGGGAGTTGGACCAGATGATCTCTGGAGGTCCCTTCCAACTCTGTCAAATCCATGAGTTCCAAACCCCCTGCCCTGAGCAGTGGCACCTCCCACCACACCAGCCCCCTCCAACCTGGCCTTGGACCCCTCCAGAGATGGTGTAGCCACAGCATCTCTGGGCAACCTGGAGGGATCAGGACAATTATTTGACTCCCTTGTGGTTTTGTGTGTAGTGCTCTCTGCTCTGTATATTTTAAACATGTATTTTTTTCTCCAGGGAGTGAAGGCAGATGTCAGAGATAACACTGGAGCCACAGCACGGACACTGGCCATGAAATATGGACATACAAAGATCGTGGGGCTGATAGATTTACATGCGGCCCCAGTGCCCAAGGTCTTCTGCAGGGGTCCAGGTAAGAGCAAGGCTTTAGCTTGTCTATTTTAAGATATATAACCTGAAGAGAGGTGCTTGATATTTTGAAAGTATGTTGCTATATGTATGGGGTAGTAATAGCTGGTCTGTCCTGCGAATCCCAGCTCTTCTGAGGATGGGAGAGGCATGGATCCAACTTTTTTTTTTTGTCTCCTGGCCCTTTTCTAACCTAGTTAAACTGCATTACCCTCCCTCATTTAACATTTCTTTTTTATTTTCCACTGCATTTATTGGACCAGTAGCAAATAAAGGGGGTAAATGACTTACTGTGCTGCTAACAATCTTTGTTTGAAATGCAGGGAAGTACGAAGAGCTGAGTTCCTCAGATGAATCGTGCTCTGCTCCCCAGAGACAGAGACCCGTTCGTAGGACCAAGGGTCCCAGCATCCACGATGGGCCCCAGGCTTTGGCTAAGATCACAGCGGTTGGGATCGGGGGAAAGAAGCAGTCCTGCTATGGTGAGGACAGTTAGCAGCCTCTTGGAGAGGCCTTTGAGGTCTCTCAAATGCTTTGCAGCTATTTCTGTGCCAACATTTTCTTCTTTTGATTTGATATTCATGTGTGGCTCGTACAGAAACGGAGATAGTGAACTCCATCACACGAAGCTATCCAGTCTCTGGTTTGAAAAGAAAACCCCTTGAACTCCCTTGTCGGGGCTGGATATTGCTGAGGGGAACAAACACACTGCTCTTACCTCAATTACTGTTCCCCTGATTCTTGAGAACAGTCCAGCTTCCCCTTTTTGAGGGAGGCTCAAAGGTTTGAGAACCCTTCTCAGCTGATGACAGAGGAGACAGTTACACAGGCCAAGAAATCATTGATCATGAAAGTGAACTTGCTGCTCTAGATCTGTCAGTTTTATTTTCCCTGTTGCTTGAAATACTACTGAAAATGAGATTATAAATCCCTTGCAGCAGAAAAGGATCACCCCAGTTCAGACATCAACTGCTGGATGCAGGGTTATGAGTTTTGTTTTCTTAGTGTTTTATAGCTACAGGTATTTCTTGGGCTGATGACCTATTTGTCAAGAGTAGCTCAGAATATGGATTTAAAAGCGTATTCAAAGTTTAGTTCATTCTCTTAACATACAGACTATGCTCATGGGCATAGTCTCTTTTGATTATTTTCAAATCCCTGAGTGGTTGTTTTTCCTGCTGGGGCCTCCCTGGTAACTTCCATCCTAATCTTTATTGGTTCTTCCTTTGTCTTGCACACAGAGCAGGTCCCTCTTCAGGGCTATGTCACCTTCAATGATGATGGCAGCTGTGAAGCAGACAATATCCGGAACCGGGATGTTACCTCTCCAATTAATGAGCAGGATGTGGAGAGCAGCAGCAGCAGGGGTAAGTCCCTGACTCAGAAAATAGTCTGGCTTGCAGTGTCCACCTGGATGTGGGACCAACTCTTTGGCTTGTGTGTTCCTTGTCCACTAAGATGTTGAGGATTGGATTATCTCTCACGAGGAAGGACTGAGATCTGGGATGGTGTTTCCTACAGTATAAGAAAATGCTGGGTTTTGGTTTTGCTTTTTACTGTGAGGGTGACTGCACCCTGGGGCAGGGTGTCAGGTTGTGGAGCTTCCAGCCTTGGAGATGCTCCTGGACATGGTCCTGGGCAACC
Organism: Scolopax mira; assembly: GCA_004320125.1. Taxonomy (NCBI): domain Eukaryota; kingdom Metazoa; phylum Chordata; class Aves; order Charadriiformes; family Scolopacidae; genus Scolopax; species Scolopax mira. The sequence goes on from BJBW01015256.1 coordinate 3,780, forward strand.
TGCTGCAGGCGACCCTGCTTGAGCGGGGGTTTGGACAAGGTGAGCTCCAGAGGCCTCTTCCAACCTCACTGTTCTGTAAAGCAGCACAGAGGAAGGGTCTGTGGGCACTTTCTAAATTAATAAAGAATAATGTAGTTCTGTGTTGGCTCTGGGCTCAAGGAAAAGCCTTCCCTAATGGGAATGCAGGCCTGGTAGTAATAACCCCTTTTTCCACCCCAAGAGCCTCATAGAAACAGACACGTTCAGCCTTTCTGTTCCCTGTAGCACTAAACAGACTTGGAGAAAGGTGAGTGCCCAGTGTCAGACGTGGTATTTCTGTTTCAGAATCATCTTGTGCCATGAGTGCTGTATGTGAAGCTTTGCTCTGGGTCTCTCCTTCCTTTACACCTCCAGCAGGTTTTGCTGGTAATTGTGTAGCAAAACCAGCACTGAATGTGAGGAAGCTGAACCTGAAGCTTTTTTTTTTTTATTATTATTCCTTTCCAGAGGATAATGTCTTCTTCACCAACAACTTAACAACTGTCAGGAGCAGCAGCAGCAGCAGTGAATGCCTCCCCAAAGCCCTGGGGGTCAGCAGTGAAGGCTCCTTGGAAAGCAACGAGGTGGGTTTTTCAATTTTCCATTCTCTGCCTTCAGCATGGCCAATGTTGTCCCCCTCCCACCCTGCTCTGACTCTACCTTCACAGGAGGCTGCAGTTCCAGGCTGGGTGAGGAGAGGTAGGATTACAGGGACAAGAAAACCAATTTCCATATGATTTGCTAGAGTTTGGCAGGATAGCAGGTAGTATAGCAAGATTGAGAGAAGCTCAGCAGTGCTGACTGGCATTTCTGAAGTACAGAATTGTTGGTTGACCTTAATGGTCTTAAAGGTCTCTTCCAACCAAAATGAGTCTATGAAATGGTTCTATAAAAGGGGAAGAAGTTGGAGGTAACTCAGCTGTTAAAGTCACAGCTCTGGGGCTGAAGTACAGCAGGGTGATACAGGTAAACATGAGCAAAAGTCCTCTATCTTGAGGAGCTTCTAACTGGTGGAATCTTCAGTGCATTGTGTTGGTTTGGGGAGGATTCAGTGTTGCTCTTTGCTCTGAGTTGTTGCTCCCTAAGCTCAAACTGCAGGAGCCTGATACCATTCCATGGAACCGAGCTGTCATCCTGGGAGTAACTTGACTCAGCCCTTTGTTAGTCTTTGCCTGTGCTTGTGGACCATGATTTGGATTTAGAGCTTAGGACTGGAGTCTGCACTTGTTTCCTGTAGTGACCCTGGCATCTTTGCATGATCCTCCTTGGCCTATACATTTTATGGGGTTTTTTCTTTCTTTTTCAGGATTCTGACCATGCAAACAGTCCCCCTTCTCGGAAACAAGCCAAGAGCTTTAAGATCAAGAATCGTTACAGCAACAGTGACAGCCAGTGGACCCACTGCCCAGGGAAAGCTGGGGGCTCTGGTCAGCACCCGATCCTTCCTGAGCCCCCTGCCTATACAGGGCCCCAGGTAACTCCACACAGTGATGTTTCTGAAGTAATCCAGACCATGTCATGATATCAACCTTGGGAGGCCTTTCCAAGGTTGTCTAAGCTGCTTTCTTGCCCTTCTCAGATAAAAGGGAAGTCGTCACCAAACTATTCCCAAACCTCTGCCCAAACATAAATACTTGTGAAATGGCAATTTTGTGTACAAAGAACTGTCTGTTTAGGTGTTGCTGTTGCTCGGAGGGATGTCGTAGGCCCTCAAGCTTGTGGGTGTGCTACATGTCTGTGGTGGGGGCCAGTCTAGATGCTGGTGTATCTATCTCCTCTGCATTTTTACAAGAGGCAATAGCTGCAGCAGATAGGCCAGTCGTGTTGTGTGACTGGAGAAGGGCAGTTAACTGGGAGGAGAAGTAAGGATTGCTGCTAGAACCCAGAAAGCCATAACAGCAACACGAGGAAGTAGATGTTTATGATGAAGAGGGATGGGCGATGCTTTTGTTTGTGAGGTTATAAATAAGTTTGTTTTGCTGCAGGACCTGGCAACATTCCTGGAACAGATCGGGTGCCTGAAGTACCTGCAAGTGTTTGAGGAGCAAGATGTCGACCTCCGGATCTTCCTCACCCTCACAGAGAGTGATCTGAAGGAAATAGGCATCACGTGAGTGTCTGTAATGTGGTTCTCACCCTTCCCCTTACAAACCATGTGCCCAACCTGGTCAGGAAAGTTTAGTGAGTGCTTTTGTCTTCTGGCCATCTCCCACACAGTTTTGATATCCCCTAGTTCTTGGCTCCTGCTTTTTTTGAGGTGCCTTGGAAGAATGGAGGAGGACACTGCAGAGGTCCTTGTGGCGTCCCTTTGGGCCCGGGGGCAGATGGTACAGTGTTTGGTTCCTGACAGTTTGCTCTTTTCCCACCAGTCTGTTTGGGCCCAAGAGGAAGATGACGTCTGCCATTGCCCGGTGGCACAGCAACGCTCGGCCACCCAGCGATGCCCTGGAGCTGGCCTACGCAGACCGGCTGGAGGCTGAGATGCAGGAACTGGCCATCCAGCTGCACAAGGTAAGAAGTCTGCCACAAGCTGCTCAATCCTTATCACACTGCAGTCGGTGATTAGTAGCTTATTTTTATGTTGTGCCTCTAATGGTGTGGGGTGAAGGAAAAGACCTAACTTTGAGTGGATGCACCTGGTGTCAAGTAGATGAGGTAACACTAACTTCAGCTTATCTGATCCTCCTCATCTCTGCTTGTGAAGCCTTTATCTCTCTGTTTCCCATCCACCTGAGAACTAAAAGGTGAGTGGAAGGAATTGAACACCTACTGTTTTTTCACTCACTAGTGGGGTTGTGCAGCCAGTAATGAACAGACTTCTGTTAATTTGGGAAATTTGGCCTAATAAGTATCTTTGCGAACGGAGAGGAAGGGAGGGATTATAACTGTGGGCTGGTGTTGGTGTGGAGAGAAGCTGCATTGAGTGTGCAAGCCTTATCCAGCTTCCTTTCCTGCTGGGTTGGGTGTGCTTTTGGAGGAACCCTCTGGCTGCCAAAGTAATTAAAATAGCAGGGCCTCTGGGGATGTGTCAGCCCAGGCACATAGGATAGTGATGTTCAGTACTCCCAGCCTAATCCTCCCTTCTGCTTGGCTGTAGAGGTGTGAAGAGGTGGAGGTGATGAAGGGCCAGGTGTGCCAGGAGCAGAAGCTACGTGCTGTGGCTGAGAGCTGTTTGATGGAGCGGGATGAGACCTGGAGTGCCATCCAGTGCCAGCTCAGAGAGGCACAGGCCATCACCAAGGATGCTGGAGTCCTTCTGGATCAGATCAAGTAAGTCATTCCCAGGAAATGGCACTGAGGCTATTGGGAAATGGGATTTGGGCCATGCAGAGATAAGAGGTCATACTGGTAATCATACAGGTGGTGCTTAGGGGAATGTAGAAGAGCTCTCCAGGCTTCTGAACCCATTTTGGATCCTGCCTGACTTTCTCTAGTGGAAAACCACAGCCACGTGAGCAGATGTGAAGCCTTAATCAGATGCGTGAGCTGTAAATGGCCTGACTTTTCAGAGATGCTGAGTGCTCCTGTTTCAACTAGAAAGTGAAGGCTCTTGGCTCTTTGGAACCAAAAGGCCAAGTGCTTTGTGCTCACATGAGACCCAGTGACCCAAGTATAACTTGGCGAGGGGGGTGAATGCAGGAGAGTTTCTATCTTCCTAACTGTATCAAAGGACTTGTGATGTCTTGCCCCGAGTAGTGAAAAATTCTTTCTTGCAGCACTGATGCCTAACAGAAAAACCTGCCCTGGTCATTCCCACCACTGCCCTTGAATTCTGCCTTCCCCCACCTCCTAATATATCTTTTGTTGCCTTTGTGGGGCTTTTCTCCCTGCCCCAGTTGGGTTCCCATCACAGGCCCTGTTCTGTCCACTGATAACAGACGTGTCCTTAAGGGTGGTCTTAATTCTACTGCTACAGACCCTGGCCCAACAGGGAATGGAGCCTGATTCCTACCAAGGCAGGGTGAACTGGGAATGGCTTCCAGAAGGACAGCAGAGCAGCTCTCCCAGCTCTCAGAGGCAGAGCACTTGTCTTTTTTCCCTTGTCTGAGGGGCCCTGCCACGCTCTGAGGATACACTGTTAGGACAGAAGGTGTGATGGTGTTAGCCAGAGAACTTTGTGCCTCTCTTGTTTTAACCTGATGCCTGTCCCGAGGTACCTTCACTTCCCTGTTAGAAACCTTGCATCAGGCTTGATTATTATTTTTTTTTTGTATAAACCAGGCACAGCCCCTGGCTTGGGCTTTCTCACCCCGCCCCCTCCTTCTCTTCTCCCCCCGCAGCTCCTCTGTGGACAGGGGCAGAGATTGCTGTGGAGATGGGGCACAGTGGAGAGCGCCCCGAGCTTTGGCTGGGGCACGTCTTCCTCTTCCTGGGAAGGAACAAGGAGCAGTTTGTAACCCAGGGCGTTAGATGCGGTGCCTCGGCAACCCCAAGCAGGTACTTTGCAGGATGTAGGAGTGCACAGACCGGCATGTTGTGTCCCAAAAAGTGTTCCCCCTGCACTTCTGATGGGCTTTGTCTTTGTTTGGCAGATGCTGTCAAGCAGAGCTGTCCTCCCGGTTAACGCCAGAGCAGCCGGTCAGCAGAGGCCTGGACACAAAGGCCCAGCTGGGAACTGGAGAGAGCAGGAGGCCTGGGGAACGTCCAGGTGAGGAAGAGCTGATCAAACCAGGGGCACAGAGGGTGGGCAAACCCCAGAGCAAGCCACCTTCTTGTCTGCCTTTGAAAGGATGAAGTTAGAAATGATTTGGGAACAGATGAGCAGCCAAGCTCTTAAATCGAATGTGAAAAACTTCTTGCTGAGAGAAAGCATTTAAAGCACTTGGTACATTTGGACTCAAACTGCTGCAGTGTTTCTCAGCAACTTTTATTCTTAGTAAGTGGGAAGTTTTTGGGTCTGGCAGGTGTCTGTGGCTAAAAATGCAGAGCTGTAGTGGAGGCACCCTGTGGCAGCCCTGCTTCACGGGCCTGTGGCTTCTCCTTCCTGCACTGCAGCCTGTGGGCACCACTGTGCACCAGAGCAAGGCCTGAATGGGCCACCACAGTCAGTTCCCTTGTTTTGGGGGGACTGTTCTGTTTGGTCTATGGGGTAGAACTGTGGTCCTTGGCTGGGCAAGCTTGGCCCACCAGCTCTTCATGATGAGGAGCAAGCAATGATCCTCCTACCCCTGACACTCTTCCAGAGACACGCTCTTTGCTACTTGTGTTTTAAAAGTGAGACAAGTAAAGATCCTGTTGATTTTTATCTGCTGCACTTCGTGACCCACCCAGTATTAAAAAAAAACAACACCCACCATTTCTAAGTGTTGTAATTGCCAGAAAACCCTTTCAGTTTGTCACAGGCAGTTCCACCTCTGTCTCCTGTGACCCAGAACCCCTCACTGGAGCCACATTGGGTGTGGATGCAACACCAAACCCTTGTATCTGCTCTGTCACAGAGAGGGTGCAGAGTCATTAAATGTGTGGTTCCTCTTCCTCCCAGTGCTGGAAGGATGGCCGCCTTCCTTGAAGTCCTTGAGCCTCCCTGAGCTGTCAGCTGTCCTGGAGGAGCGAGTGGGAGAAATGGGTAAGGTGGGAGGGGACTCTGGCCCCCTGGAGTGGCTGGCTGGCTGGAGGGGGAGGCACAGCTGGGCTGGGTTTTGATGATTTAGCAGTGGTAGGTTTGGAGGGACCTAACAATTCCCACCTCACTCAGAGAAGTCTCCGAGCTCTGAAGTTGGTGCTGGCGTCTTCTTGATGCTTAATCTCCCTGCAGCCCTTGGGCTCTGCCCCTTCCTCTGCTGACAGGTCCAGGGGGAGAGGTGCCCCTCCTGCATCTCTCCTGCTTCCTGGTCAGAGCTGCTTGTAAAGTGGTTCCCCCAATTTGTGTCCTGGTCTCCTGATGACAGGAACCTGCTGCCAGTGACAGGCAGAGAGTAGAAACACCTGTTTTCAGGGCAGTAGAAGCTGCAGAGGAGAAGGCAGCATGGAGACAGGGCAACAGGAGTCTAAGTCTATTGCTAACATTGATTTTATTTTTTTTTTTTCTCTTTTGTCTTCAGGAAAAGCTCTGCAGACTGTGACTCAAAACCTGCAAAGGCTCCAAGCCCCGGGGCAGAGCTGGCTAGAGCCATAACGAAGCAGGAGGGTGAGTGGGAACTAATGACAACCAGGGGGCTGTGACTTAAGGGGGGGGACATCATTCCCAGCAGCAAGTGACATCCATCTCCTGCTTATGCCCAGTGCTCACTCAGAGCCTGCACCCAGCGGCTCTGCTTCTGTGCCCTCTGCTTGGATTTCCCTTTGGAAAAATCCTTAGTGCCCTTGTCCCTCTGCCCCGATGAAAGGGTGACTCTCTCCACTCTCTCTCTTTTTTTTTTTTTCTTTTATTTCTGGAAGAATACTGACGTCGGGTGACACTTCCACCCGGAAGCTGAGTGTGCCTGGGAGAGTGAGCGCGGGGCCGTGCCACAGTGCTGCTGAAGGTGCCACAGCACCTGCTGGACACATGGAAGAAGGTCTCGGCCGTCGGAGAAGGTGCCTGGGAGAACGAGGGACAGCAGAAGACAACAACAACCCAGCAGCAATTTGGGCCTGACTGTTTTCTGGGTTCCCAGGATCGCTGTTGTTAGTGCCCAAAGGTTGGGTTAAGAGGAGAAGCACCAAACCCAAAAGGTTTATTTGCCTTAAGCTTCCTGCAGCCCTTGTCATTCAGGGCTGTGTGGTGGTAGAGAGCTGACGGTTGCCCACAGCAATCCATTATCCTTTATTCCACATCCTATATTCCTCCAAGACCTCTGACGCTTGCCCTGACCCCTTCTGTGCCCTGTGGCTTCTACCTGAGGCAATAAGGGAGGGGGGGTTGCTGTGGATGGGTAAAGTGAGTAGAATTTAAAATGTTTGGCTCGTCAAATTGTGGTGAAATTGATGCAGCCTGACTCTCAATCCCCCTGCCATCCTAAATCTCTGCTGGAGAACCTCTTCCTCCAGCCAGCCCACCCTGCTTGGGTTCAGATTCTTGCCCCGAGGTTGTTTGATCATGTTATTCAGTCCCAACCAACTGGTTTTTGTGGCAGAGGCTCTGTCTGGTTTGTCAGTGCCAAGAACCCAACGCTGCCAGTGGTTGCGAGGCAGATGTTCCCCTGGAAGGACTTGAGAGGGAAGAAAGAGCTCAAGATGGTTCAGTCTCCTGTGCCTCAAGGCAGAGCCAGAGCAGAGGGACAGATCTGTCCCCCATGGGAGAGGGACAGAAGAAATCCCAGCCCAGATGTAGCTGTGGTGCATATTTGGTCCTCAACCACTGCCTGCCTTTGGTTTCCAGGCTCTAGTGTTTGGAAATAGCTCTGCCAAGGCATTTTTGTGTTGGATGTGGGTGTTTTCAAAGGTGCAGGAAGAGGCTGCCTCTCCAGAGAGACTGTTCCATCTCCTGGAGCTGGGCGAGCAGCCACAAGGGCTCTGGTGACAGTTATGTTGATGTAAAACTGGTTTCCAGTGACTTTGTTCCCGTGTATTGCTGGGTCCTGGGGTGGGGAAAAAAACACCAGCAGCAAAAACTGAAGTCTGAGTCTGAAAAAGTGGTGGTGTTTTTGCTGTGAAGAGGAGGAAACTGGGTGTTCCTTAGGAGTTTAAATTTTTGGACCTTGATCAAAACATATAAATCCCTTCCAGCTCCATCCCTTGAGCTGTTCCCCCCCTTCCCAGCAGCTCCCAGGGACTGGGCAGACTGGAAATCTGTGTTTGGTGAAGGTGATGCCTCCTTTGACTGTCCCACTGAACTGGGGGACAGAACTGGGACACCCAGTTAGGTATGACCTGCTCTGGTGTGATCCTGCCCCACTGGTGGCTTGTGTGGGCCTCACAGCTGCTTCCTACTCACATTTAACTCTTAAACTTAATTAGGCATGCTAATTTTTTTCCATCTTCAGCAGATAACATGGGTGATGTGGCAGGAGTGGGACAAAGCTGCAGAATTCTCCCTGAGAAATTAGTTCTGGTGAGGTTGGAGCATCCCTGAAAGCTTCTTGGAGCATTGAGGTGATGCTGGGAAGAAGGATTTTGGGTTTTGAATTTCTTTCTTTCTCTGTTTCTGGAGGGATGGGGGGGTGCCAAAGCACTGCCCCCTCCCCAGCCCCGGGGCTGTCTCTCTGCTCTAGCAAAGGGTTGTGCCTTGGAAGCTCAGATTTGAATTCAAGGCAAGAAAAGGGGAAAATTTTTCATAGAAGAAAAAACCAATAAAAATAAAACCCTCCAGAAAACCCAAGTGCAAGGGTTTGGGAGCACGGGGAGAGCATGGGAGGCCCTGGCTCAGCAATGCCTTCAGGGACAGGAAGGTAAGGGGCTGGAAGGAGGGACTACACGGGGGGGGGGGCAGGCTTTGCTGGGTCCCAGGGTGGAAAAAAGAGGGGTTTTTTGGGGGGGGGTGAGGTGGTACATGTAAAGATTGCAGTGTTTGGGGGGGCTGGGCAAAGGGGGAGGCGAGAGGCAGCAGTGTCTGGGGGAAGGAAAAGAAGAGCCCCCCAGGAAAAGTGCTGTGGGAACCCAGAGGTAAAGGTTTAAAGGGGTCCTAGAGTAGCCCCATGGGGACACCAGGGAAGGGACTTCAGAGCATCGTGTCTCCTTGAGGAGACAAGCCCTTCACTGGAGGATGTTTAGCAGCTTTGGAGGCTGGGGCTACCCTGAGGCAAGCTGTCCCAATAAAATACTGTTTGCTCACTTGGATAAAAGAATAAAAACTGAAAACCTGTTTCTGGTGCGTGTGTTTCTCCAGGCAAGAGGATGCAAGATAAAAAGCTCTTTCTGGCCAAAAGCAAAGCTCTTGGTGTATCTCAACACCCCTTCAACTGCTGCGGGGCTTGGGCTGGTGGGAATGGAGCAATCTCTTGGTTCTATACCACCTCAGTCCTGCTCTTTCCCTGGGATTCCTCTCTCCAGACCCAGCTTTGGAACTTTAGGGAACACCTGGAAGTACTTCTCTGAAGAAGTGGGACAGCTTTGTCCTGCTGGGGCCATGTGCCAGGCTCCTGGAGCCCCTGGTGAAGAGCAGAGAATCCCTCCATCCATCCAACTCCTGTCCAGGAGAAACTCCCTCCTCCCTTGCTCTGTGTGTGATTTGAGCTGCTCTTTGTATTATTTATCCTTATTGTGTTTTATTTTTCTCCTTACCTCCTCGAGTAACCTGTGAGGGAGTCCTAGGGAGGGCAATGTGGTCCCACCTCAAGGCAGGGGCTCTGGGGTGCCCTCTCTGGGCCCTTGCACCTACAGCTGCCTGCACCTGGGTGCCCCAGAGCAGACAAATAACTGTTTTGCTGAAAAATAACCATTTATTTACATCTGAAAAGAGAGTTAATGTATAAAATGGTCTCACAGGGGGGTGACATCCATCCAGGAGAGCTCCTGTGTGACTCCCCCGGCCTCGAGCCCGGCTCAGCCTCTCTCCTTCCTGGGCTCGAGGGAACCCTCCTGGAGATGCGATGGGGCTGGAGATGGGGACCCACCACCGTGGAGACTCAAAGCTGCTTTCTCCCACCTGGGGTGGCCTTTTTGGTGAAGGCTAAAGCCTGGTGTGGGAGGAACGGGCCAGGCAGCCTGTCTGTCCTGCTGCTGAAGGTAAGAGCGAGGGGGTGGTGGAGGTGGTGGTGATGGTGGTGGCATCTGCTGCTGCTCTGGGCTCTCAGAGGAGGGCAGTGGGGCCAGTCCCAGGGGAGAGGAGCCCGAAGCCAGATGTGGGCAGCTGCGTGTGAACGGCACCCCTCGGCATCACGCAGCCTCAGAGGGGGGTGTAGCTGCTGCTGGGATTCCCTGGGGTCCCCTCTCCATCCCAGTTGGGGGCTTCCAGGCCTTCGCTCTCCCGGGGGAAGCAGCGCAGCCGGTAGCACCTGGGGTCACACCATCATGGGGCTGGGGGAAAGGCCGTGCTCTGCTCCCTGCAAAAGGGGGTTCCAGGGGGGGCTCTGCAGGAGGAGCTCGGGGAGGAGGAACGCGGGGGTCCTGTGCAGCGAGAGGGAGGGCCAGGGCAGAAGCAACACATTCCTACAGAGAGGATGACTCTGGGATGGAAGTTTTGGAGCCCTCAGGGTGTTGTTGAGATGGTCCTCGACCTTGGATCTTGCAGGTCCTCTCCTGTGAGGAGAGCAGGGAGGTGGTTGAATGGTACTGAGATGGTCCTGGACCTTGAACCTCGCAGGTCCTCTCCTGTGAGGAGAGCAGGGAGGTGGTGGAAAGGTGCTGGCATGGTCCAGGGGGCATCAGGAGGGGGTTGTTCATCCAGATGCTGGGGCAGCAGTGTTGGGCGGAGCAGTGTCTCCTGTCCCCTGCTGCTTGCCCCCTTCTGCTAACGCTGGCCAGGCTCCTTCTCCGGCCACCACCTCCTGCAGGTCCCCAAGTCGGTGTGGATGGGATGGGAGTTTTCCACGTCTGGTGGATGCCAACAGAGGTAGGCAATGGTGTCCAGGCAGCAGTAGAAAGCAGCAGGAATGTCTCCCCAAGCCCAAGCAAGAGGAGGCTCTTTTGAGGGGGCAGCAAGAGCTGGGATGAGCCGAGGGTGCCTGCCTGCCCCTCGGAGCGCAGCGGGGGGATGTCACCTCCAACTCCAGGGCTCTCAGGTGTGACACAGCCGTGACATTGGTCCCAGCCTGGCTATGCCTGGTGGTGCTGCCGCAGCACAGCGTCCCCGTGCCCCAGCTGGGCCATCGTGGCCAGCAGCCCCTCTCCTTGGGCTCTGTGGGGCCGGTCATCTCCTCACTGGGCGCAGCAGAGCACTGGGTGGTCGAGCTTCCAGAGCTGCCACTTCTTCTTCATCTCCGACTTCACCTGCCGTGGGGGGAGGAGAGTGGGGGCTTTTCCCTGGCTGTGCCCTCCCCAACAGAGCAGGCAAGGCAAGGTGAGGGGACGGCAAAGCCACCAGCCGAGGCAGGGCTGGGCAGGAGAAGCCACAGAGGGTACGTTACCTCCTTATTGGCGAAGCAATAGAGCACGGCCACCAGGAAACCCTGGAGGGAGAGCAGGGGAGTGAGCCCCCACCGCCCCCCACCTCTCCTGGGGGGCTGGGCTCAGCCTCCCCAGGCTGCTTTTGGGGCTGAGGGTCCCCCTACCACCACTGCCCTGGAGAGCACCCACAGCACGGGAGCCACCATCACATCCTCAGCAATGGGGCTGGGGGTGGGAGAGCTGGTGTCCCCCTCCCTAAGCCCAGCCCCGAGCTGGGGCACCGTCAGGAGAGAGATCGGGAAGAGGGACCCCTAAATTCTTGCTCCGTGGTGCCCAAGGCAGATCCAGGACGTGTCACGCTCCCCCCTTACCTGGAAGGAGTTGAGGAAGAGGGTGAAGAAGACCTTGACGTAGCGCAGGATGCCTGTGGTTTGCTCGTCGGTGGCAAAGATGAAGACAACCTCGTGGATGCCGAAGAGGGGGATGAGGGTGAGGGTGGCTTTGGCCAGCCTGAAAGAGCACAGGGGGTGGGCCCCCTCCAGCAGCACGTACTAAAGGGCTGGGGCACACGTGTGAGCAGGGACCAGCTCCCAGTTACTCTCAGGGTGGTGATTTAATGATGCGTGGGATGGAAGGAGGGGGGACAGAAGGGGATGTGGGGGTGACACAGGACCAGGAGCAGGGGGGACCCATCACCAGCCACCCCCTCCCTCTGTCTCACCGCAGCTTGTAGTCTGTGTAGCCCTTCTGGTTGGCACGGAGCTTGGCCAGGATCACCTTGAGGATCCTCATGAAGATCAGCAGGTTGATCTGGCCGGGGGGGGGGAGACAGCATGGGGCACACATAGCCCAGCACCCCCACCCCTTGCAGCACCCCCTGGCTGCTGTACGTGCCCTTGGGGACCAGGTCCCCAGGACTGCTCTTCATCCTCTCCCACCATCCCAAAATCCAGGGCAGGAAGCAGCAGGGGCTACCCTTCCCTAGGACTCAGCACAGCCCCCCCCTTCACAGACCCTCAGAGCCTGGAGGGGGGGGTCTCCTTTCCCCCACACATGATGGGGGTTATTGGGCAAAAAAACCAACCCCATGCACAAGTAACATCATTCCCTGGGGGTCACCCCCTCCCTCCTGGGAGCTGCCCCCCCCCCTCCCCCCAGCCCCCCTCTCCCCAGAGCCAGGGGTCGAGCTGCTGTTCTCGGGGGGCTGGCAAGTGCCCCCCTACCAGGGAGGCGAGCAGGATGGGGATGCGGATGATCCACCAGTAAGCCATGTTCTCGTTCAGCGCCCAACACCTGCCCGGAGAGACACCAAGAGCATCACCATCACGTTGTACTGGGGGGGGGAGGAAGGGGGTGCAGCTCCCCAGGAGACCCCAGAGCTGAGCATCCCGGTGGGGACCCCCCCCTCATCCCTCCCCACTCACTCCGCGTTCTCCTTCAGGTACTTGGCGGCCATCCAGGGCACCACGAACACCACGGGGGTCCCTGCAAGTCACACAGCAAACCCTGTAAAACCAAGCACCCACCTGAGCTGAGAAACCAGCCCCGGGGAGGGGGACACCGTGGAGACACCCAGGGTCAGCAGAGCCCCCCTCTAACCACCCCCCCTCCGCCTTCCCGGGTACAGTCCCCATCCCCATCGCACGTCTGGGTGGCCCCTACCCCAGCCCAGGTAGAGGTAGAGCCTGTAGTAATTCTTCTCGGAGAAGACGGCCCCGATGAGCAGCTTGTAGAGGTAGACGGCTTCCACCAGGAACCAGTAGTGGTTGGCCAGGATGCAGTACTGCATCAGCACCTGCGCCGCACGGCAGCCCAACGCCGCCTGCCAGAGGAGACCTGCTGTGTGGGCAGCTTGCCCAGGGGGGCACAGGCACCCCAAAAACTCACCCAGAGGGATATGGACACCCCAAGAGCTCACCCACAGGGACACGGACACCCCAAGAACTCACCCAGAGGCACATGGACATCTCAAGAGCTTCCCCACAGGGACATAGGCACCCCAAGAGCTCACCCATGGGGTCATGAACACCCCAAGAGCTCGCCCAGGGCGGGCACGGGCAGCACAGGCACCTCCTGAGCTCACCCATGGGGTGCACAGGTACCCCAAAAGCTCACCCCCATGTGGACAGGGACCCCAAGAGCTCACCCATTGTGTGCAAGAGAATCCCAAGAACTTGCTTACCAGGTGTAAAGGTACCCCAAGAGCTCATTCATTGGATACATAGGCACCCCAAAAGCTCACCCACCAGGTGCACAGGCAGCACAGGCACCCCAAAAGGGGGCATGGGCACCCCAAGAGCTAGCCCAGAGGGTGCGCAGACACCCCAAGAACTCACCCACAGGGTGCACAGGTATCCCAAAAGCTCTCCCCCTGGGTGCATGGGCAGCACAGGCACCCCAAAAGCTCACCCATCAAGTGCAGGGCGATGCCCAGCAGGTTTATGGACACCCCAAGAGCTCACCCATGGGGTGCTGTGGGTTCCATGGGCACCAGCACCCAGCTGCACGCCCTCCAGGGCGAGGGTCCCCACCCCGATTCCAGCCCAGCATCGCACGGGGCACCCCCCGGGGGGCTGGCAGCACTTGCCTCGTGGCTCAGCAGAGCCTCCCAGTCGGCCACCTGCACCAGCTCCATGCCCCAGCGCTTCTCCAGCAGCGCGTCCTTCACCATCACCGAGGTCGCCCGCAGCCCGAAGGAGGCGAAGAGGTTGGCGTGGATGTAATTCCTGGTGCAGTGGAGCTTCCTGCGAAGAACAAGGGTGTCTGGCGAGGCGGTGGGGGCATGGCCTCGGGGCAGGACCACGTGTCCCCTCCCCATCCCTCCTACCTGAAGACGGTGAGGACGAGCAGGGCGGAGACGAGGGTGAGGAGCGAGAGCGAGTAGCCCACGGTGTAGAGCACCTTGAAGCTCACCATCAGCCGGCGGGCACCCTCCTGCAGGGAAGCACCGTGCCGGTGAGCCCCGGGGCCAGCAACCCCTGCCCGTCCCTGCCCAGTGGCCGGGCTGGGCCACCCCACCTCCTCCGTGGTGGACTCCATCTCCTCGCACTGGGAGTAGTCCCGCCAGGGCTGGCTGCCGTTCACCGTCACCCACTGCCCGTCGGCGCCGCACCTGCGACTCACCTGCCCATGTTTCACTGTGGACACGAAGCACCAGCACGTTCCCCTCCGGCTCCCCCCCCCCCCCAAAAACCCCTCTCCTGGGACCACGGGTCGGACTCTGCTCAGCCCCTGCACCCCACATGTCCCCTCACCCCCAGGGCTGCTCGTGAGTCCCTTTTCCCCCCCCGGCAGCTTGTGGGAGAGGAAACCCCAAGAACTCTCTCGCCCCCCAACAAGGCTCGGCCCCAGCTCCCCTCCAGCTCTGGGGTGGCAGAGGGTCATTGTCACCTTTCTCAAACCAGGGCAGGTAGAAGGGGCAGGAGACGTTGACGGCGGTGCCGGGGCTCCCGTCGGGCCAGCAGGCATACATGTCGAACGTCCGGTTGCAGAACAGCCCTTCCAACGGCAGGGAGGTGAGGAAAAGCAACGCTCAGACCCTGGTGGCATGGCCACATCCAGCCCTGCCACCACCTCCAAGGGGGTTGGCATCACCCCTGGTACCCCACGCCAGCTTTGCCCTCCTCCCAGGGCATCTCAGCCTTGGACATCTCATGCCAGATGTGGAGACACCCATCGGCCCCGGGCTCATCCCTCCGTAGGTGACCAGCGTAGAGGATGCTGGAGGAGGGATAAAACCCAGCCCTGGCCGTGTGTCCCCACGTCTGACCCCGAGCTGGGGCACAGCTGGGTACCTGCCGGGTAGGGCTCGCTCGCCATCCTCCTCAAGCACTCGTCACGGTACCGCATCCACTCCTCAAAGGTCTTCTCCAGCACCTTGGCCCCACCGTTCTGCAAGCCCGGAGCCGGGTCAGAGCCTCCAGCTGGCCTGCCCACCCCACCGCAGCACCCCGTGTCTCCCCAGGCCAGCTGCCCACATCCCTGGCATCTCAAGGTGGGCAGGAACATGCGACGGAGACAGGATAGAGCCCCTTTGCTGTGGCTCAAAGCCCAGTAGTGCCAACCCCACCACCCCACGGCCCGTCCCCAGCTTGGTCCTTACCGGCACGGAGGAGAACAGGCACATCCAGGCAAGATGGACGAGGCTGCACCAGGAGCCAGACCCGAGCACATCCCTCATGGCTGCCCCACCAGCCCGTGGCCAGTGTTCCCAGTGCAGGGGCACGTCTCGACCCAGATCCTGGGCGAGAGGCAGAGGAGGGAGGATGGCCCAGCTCTGCGGGCCACCCACACCGCTGTGGAAGAGGAGACGCACTCCCCCAGGGCAGCAGAGGAGAAATGGGGTGTGAGTGCCAACTGCAGCCACGTCCTGGGCTGCCACAGCCCCCACTCCCCTCTCTGCCAGAGCCCAAACCTCAGGGAGCAGCCAGGAGCAGGGGCATAATTGGATCACACCTCTTGGCCGAGCCTGGCCAGCCCCCACGCCACCCCCCCAGGACAGCTGGCGAGTGAGGGGGCCGCGATGCTGAAGACAGAGGGGAGCAAAAGCCACCCCGGTAACGGCTGTGCCAGCCCCCGTGCCAGCCCCCATGCCACCACAGCTCCCCCCGGCTCGGTGGCCAGCACCCCCTGGGTGGCCTGTTGCCATCAAGCCCTGGGAAGGGGCCAGGGCTGCAGGGACAGCCCCAGGGGAGGGCAAGGAGACCTTTCCGGGGACTCCCCTGGGACACACTGTGCCTCCCCCCACCCCACTGCCTGCCTGCCAGCCGGGATGGGACCCCCCCAAATCAGCTGCACCCCATCACCTCCCGGCACCGCTGCTGCTCGCAGCCCCCTGCCCTGCACAGCCCAACCGGGGGCTCCGCCGGGAAAAAAAAGCAGCCCGAGCCCCCCACCCAGGGCTCCCCGGTCCAGACGGCCCCAACCCGGCCTCCCCCCCACACACCCCCCGTACCCCCCATCGCTCCAGGCTGGATAACCCCAGCCCGGGACCCCCCCGTCCAGCACGGCCACCCCCCGGTCTGTGCCCACCCGCGCTCCCCGGCCAGCACGGATGCTCTCCGGTCCCTGTACCCCCCCCGCTCGGTGCCCGCGGGGGTCCCTCTCCGCCCGGGTTGTGCCGCCTCCCTCCGCCCGCTTACCCTGCGCGGCGGGGGCTCCGCAGCCCCGGTACCACCGGTAGCCCCTGTAGCACCGCCAGCCCCGGTTTTACCGGCAGCTCCGGTACCACCGGCAGCCCCGGTGTTACCGGTAGCCCCGGCTCCGCGACGTGAGGGCGGCGGCGATCGAGCGGCGTCTGCAGCGCGGCCGCCTCCCGCCAGCGCCGAGCCCCGACGGGGATGGAGGGGGGGGCTTGGGGGGCGGCACCGCCTCCCGGGCCTCGGGCCGCCCCGACGGAGCTCCGGCACGGCCCCCACGGAGACCCCCCGTTGCAATCACACGAGGACCGGGATGAGGGTCCAGGGCTGGCCCCAGCGGGGGTCCCGGGTTGGGTCACACGGGGACAGAGATGGGGGTCCAGCCCCACTGGGGGTCCCCAGTTGGGTCACATGGGGACAGAGATGGGGGTCCAGCCCCACTGGGGGTCCCCGGATGGCATCCCTGGCTAGGTCACCGGGGCGGGTCCAGGCCCACCAGGGATCCCAGATTTCATCACACAGGGACAGGGAAGAGGGTCCAGCCCTCAAAGTGGGGGTGTGGGGATGGGAATGGGGGTCCAGCCCCCTTTGGTGTCCCTCGGAGCACCCCGTGCAGCCCCAGGGAGAGTCAAAGGAGCCACAGGAGGCTTTCATCCCCAGGTTTGGTGTCCCAATGGCTGTCCCCTGGCTGGGTGCTGTGGGGTGGTGGCACGGTGACAGCCCCTGTGCCTGCAGGGTGGGCTGCCAGGGGCCACACTCCCCTGGGGACAAGGAGTGGGTGGCCCTGGGGACAATGCTGGATCTGGCACAGGGACACAGGTCCCATCTTCCTGCCCCACCACCAGGGAAACCACAAAGGCAGGGACAAGCCATGGGACGAGCCTGGTGGCCCTGGTCATGCTGCCTCCCTGGCCACTCCACATCCTCCCCAGTGGGGAGGGAGGGGGTCTGTGCTGCCCCACAGCCTGGTGAAGGGCAGGTGAAGGTGGTTTTCCCATCAGTGGAGTAGGGGGAGGAGATTTAAAGGATGGCTGGTCCCTCCCTGAGAGCTCCTGGGGACCCTCCAATGACCAGCAGTGGAGCCCCCCAAGGCTCCCACCTCCCTTCCAGCCCTGACTGGTGAAAGCACCTTGAGCCACGGTGTGCTGGGACATCGGCGCTGGTCCTGCCCCACAGTGGGACATCCTACGGATGCCCTAAAGCTGCTACAGGCTGAAGGCATCAGAAAACGCATTTATTCTGCCAAAAAAAAAATATATATAAAATGGGATGTTTACCCTGAAACCCTTCCGGTGGGCACAGAGCAGAGACAGCGATTCCAAGGGATGAGGAATCTCTATCGAAGCCAGCGGTGCCCGGTTATTCCAGGTGAAAAATAACCCATTGGAGAGCAGCCCCTGGAGATGTTTTGCTGGTTTTGGGGGGTTGGAAACCAAGCCCTGGGGTTCTTTCTCAGCGTGAGCTGACCCCGGGGCCCTTTCTGGGGCCTCTCCACCCTGTTGTGTTTCCCTGTAAGCAGATTATAGAGCTTTGTGTGAGGCTGCTCCTCGCGTGCAGATGGAAAGCTAAAAATAATGCACTTGAGATTTAAAGCGTGGAGTCTGGGTGGGTTCTGGCCAGATGTGCCTGCTCCCAGGCTCCCTGAGGCTGGTGGGTCCCCAGGTGAGGTGTGGGTCCATCCATGGGGTCCCAAAGCCCCATTAGGGAAGGGGAGGTGAGCGAAGGGATGGTGTTTGGGACCAGTTGTCCCCTTGAACCCCTCCAAGCACCGTGGTGGTGCAAGGGCTTGGGTCTCGTGCAAGGGGAGAGCGAGTCCTTCCACCCTGGTGGACTTTCCCACCTGGGAAGTGGAGCTGGGGAGCAGCCATGAGCTCCTGTGGTCCTTCACCCACCTCTGGGGGTTCCAGAGAGGTGTGGGTGTCTTTCCCCGACCTGGACACTGGTGTGCTCTCATCAGCACTGGTTTGTACTGGGAAGCAGGTGCTAGGGCGATGCCACGCCACGATGGGCTGCACCTCCCCTACGAATCTGCTGTGGGGCTCGGCAGCAGCTGCCCCCCTGCCCCCCAGGGAGGTGGGGTTGGGAGCCACATCTCAGCCACCGACCCGGGTCCCCATCACCACCAGCAGGACAAGGGGCAGGCAGGGAACGCTCCTCTTGGACATTTCTAAAGGGTCTGTGAGAATAAATCCATTTTCTGGCAGGACTGGAGCAGCCTCTGCATGAGGAAGGACATAAAGCACGAGCACCAGGAGCCACCTCTCCTGCAGGGGATTGCCCGTGTCCCCAGCTGTGCAGTTGTCACACAGCCCAAACCTGTCCTGCTGCTGGGCCCACACAGCCCTGGGGATGCTGCTGTGCTGGGTGGGGAGCCCCTGGGATATTGGGGACCCCTCTGGTGTCCTCCAAGGGTGGGCTGGGCTCATGCTGGGGGGATCCAGGAGCTGTGAGTGATGAACTGTCAGGCTGTGCAGGTGCAGACCCTCGTGTCACCTCCTCTTCCAGGACCATCTGTCCCCAACTGCCGCACTCCCTGGGGCTGTGTCCACCTGTACCTGGGCAGAAGACAGTCCTCCCACCAAAGCTTGCCAGGAACAGCAGCAACAGAGGTGAGAAACTGGTCTGGGAGGGAGGGCATGGAGACAGGGGTGGGTGCTGGAGAGACACCAAGGGTGGCAATAGTTCCATCAGCACTCTTGATAAGGTCCCTATAGGGGGACACCACAACCTGCTGAGTCCCAGCATGAGGCTGGTGTGACCCCAGCAGGTTACAGAAACATCTGGGCAGAAGGTAGCACAGTCCTTGGACATGGCCATTGGCTCCTGCTGTGGGAACTGAGTTGATTAATGCTCCAGAACTGGTCACTCCTATTGAAAAGCTCTAAGGACCTGCATTAACCCTTTGCAGGATGTTCCTAGGTGGACCCATGTGTCTAGGTCCCTGCTTGGGGGCTTGAGGAAAGGCAGGCCCCTCGTTTAGGGCTCTACCCAGTCTGGTCTTGACAACCCCCAAGGGTGGAGAAGGGAGATGGACCATGATTGAAATTTCTAAAGCCTCCAGACAGCAGATAAACCAAAAGAAGAGGGTTTCCCATGGGGCTTCTCTGCACGAGCATCACCAAGTGCATGGGACGGGGCTGGCCACCAAGGAAACCTGTAAGCCATGAAGGGTGATGAGAAATAAGGGTGGATTCCTGCAGGCAGCTTTAGCTGATGCAGACAGAGATGCTCTCCTCCCATAACAGGCTTGCTGGAAGAAGACACAACTATTGACATGGAGAAAGATTGGCATCTCTCAGTACCCCTAGCCATGGCCAAGTAGCAGAGAAGGATGAGGATGAGAAGGAGATGTCACCCCTGTGGTGCTGCTGAAGCAGTTTTTCTGGAGACTTTATGGTTTTCCTCCTTGGTGGACAGGTAGCTTTTTTTCTCAAGGTGAGAAGCACTCTCTGCATAACCACGGAATTCCCAAACGGCCACTGAAAAGTGACTTTGCCTGAAGATCTTGACTCTCCCACAGCACCTGTGGAAACAAGGAGTGAGGAGGACTCGATCCCACCCCCACCACCTGGCTGGGGCTGCCCCATGCAGGTGGTGGCACTTAAACTTTGCGCTTTTTTTTTTTTGGTGTGATTTTTTTTTTTTTTTTTTTTTAACTTTTCCCCATTACCATGGGCAGCCAAGTGTGACTCACCGCGGCTCAGTGGCTCATTTTGCAGCCTGAGTTCCAGATGGTCTCCCCCATCTCCCCCTGCCCCCAGTAGCTCCTGTCTCCCTGCTGTTTGCTCCTCTCCTCCACCCCCCAGCTGCTTCTCGCTCCAGGTGAAGAACCAATTCTCCTCCTCCTCTTCCCAGTCGTTCTCCCCTGGGTAGGTATTGCTTGGCCATCACTTGCCAGGCTGTGGCCAGCTGTGTCCTATGGATTCCTATGTCCTTTGTCTCTCTCTCTATGGGTTGATGTTGCTGTGGGGTGGCTTTAGGGTGGATGGGGAAAGTGGGGAGGCAGCTTTTCTGCTGCTGCGTGCTGGCCCTGTCCTCTGCTGGGAATGGATGTGGGGCAGGAGGATGCTCAGCGGGTCAGAAAGCTCTTGTACAAGGTCTCCTAAAGGCATGAGGATTCTTGTCTCGTGTGGCAAATCATGTGAGGGGCTCCTCTGCTGCTCCCATGTCACCCTGCCATAGGGTCAGAGCCAGTGCCAGCTCTCCCAGGGTCCCATCCTACCCCAAATAGCCATAACCTGGTCCTGGGGCATTTATGGAGGCTTCTTCCAGCCACATCCCCATCTCCAGACCCTATGGCTGCCCTGAAGGCCTCCCTGTCCTACCAGTCCTACTGCCAATGGACTCATCTTGCAGGGATGTTGAAACTGGGGGACAGCCCAGGGCTCCAGCATGAGCTGGACCTACAATTCCCCGGAGAAGGACCACAAACCTCCCAGTATCATCACCCAGTGTGGTCCCCAACGACCCCGCAGAGCCTTTAGGGTTCTGGAGAATCCATCTGGAGGGGATTTGCTGGCTGGCCCTTTGAATGGGGATGTGAGGAACAAGCTGTTCCTCTCCATATTGATGCATCTCAGGCAGGGTCTCCATAGCGACTGCAGCGCTTGAGGCTCAGCTGAGGCCAGATCCTGACCTGTGGGGTGCTGCAGAACCAGTCGTAGGCATGGAAGAGCATCCAGGTCCAAGCATTGCTGGGATGGATGTGATGCTGGACCCTGGTGCTCCATTCCACCTTTAGGACAGCCCTGCCCAAGGACAACCTGTTATCACTACTCTGCATTTTGGGGGGATGCACAGGCATCTCCTATGGGTAGAATTTTGCAGTCAGACCATGTGTATCCCTCATTCTCCTCCTGACTGTGGTCCCAGTAGCCCATGAGCACGTGATGGTGATTTTAGCACCTTGATCTGTGCTCAGCCCAGCCCCAGCAGCTCTGAAAGTGTCACAGCTTCTTGAAACCCCTTCCCAATTCCTCACACAATGGGGAAAAACCCCATGAGACCACCAGTCCCCAGCAGCTCTGAAAGTGTCACAGCTTCTTGAAACACCTTCCCAATTCCTCACACAATGGGTAAAACCCCATGAGGCCACCAGTCCCCAGCTCTCCAACAGCTCCTGTCCTGCTGGGGTGGGTTTGGGGACGCTGGCTCTGCCACGTGGCTGTCACCAAGGAGACAGAGTTGATAAATGTGTATGTTAAAGGCAGGGTGTGCCATTAAAGAGAGGGAAATTTCCCCTGGACGGTCTCATGCCTTGGAGGTGTTGGTGGCCCTCGGGCAACCTGAGAGGTGCTGCAGTGCTCAGGAGAAGGAGAGCATCTTCCAGCGTCCTCCATCAGTGTCCCTGGGGGAGATGCCAACCCAGTCCACCATGCAGGGCTAAGTCCCTTCCTCCCCAGGGGCAGAAACCCCTCCCGAAGGCAGGCTTCATTCTCTACCTGGCATTGATGGGGAAATTTGCAGGTGTGTGTTACTGCAGCCTTTGCTAATCACGTTCCCTGGCTTCCCGTGCAGCAGTAATTTGCAGAACAGAAATGCTAATCAACACATCCCCACTTGCAATTATGCAGTGAACTTCTCAGAAAAGCCTGCCCAACTGTTACCAGGTAGAGAAATCCATCACCATGTGGATGCCCACCCGCCCGAGGGAGGTGGGAGATGGCAGACATCGGAGGAGGGGGACGGGACACCCTTTTGCTGCTGGACTTGGGAGGTTGCTGGGAGCTCGGGGAATCCAAGGGCTTTTGTGTGTACTAAAAGAGCAAAGTATTTTTTAAATGTCAGCAGATGGTGCTGTTAAAGATAGCTGTGAAAGTGCAGCCAGAGGAGAGGTGGAGTCAGACCCACCTGAGCAGGGAGCTACTTGCCCTGGGGTTTGCTCTTTCACTGAATTTTCACTGAATTTTTAGAGTTGGAAGGGACCATAGAGATCATCTAGGCCAACTCCCCTGCTGAAGCAGGATTGCCCGGAGCCAGAGCATTTACTCAGGAGCATCCATGTGGGTCTTGAAAATCTCCAGAGAAGGGGACTCCACGATGTCCCTCGGCAGCCTCTTCCAGGGCTCCGTCACCCTCACTGGGAAGCAGTTTTTTC
>BJBW01015257.1:0-32903 GCA_004320125.1 Scolopax mira
TTCAATAAATCCACTTAAATTGGCACAATTGCATCTTTTCAGAGAAAATTTTCCCCTAGGTAAGTGGTATTTTTGCTTTGCAAATGAAAATATCAGAGGTTTATTGCATTAAATAATAACAAAATGAAAATTTGTTGCAATTTTCCAAATTCAGCTCTGGATGTGATCCTGTGAGCTGATACATGCATTCAGCTCAGTGAACCTAGAGAGAGATAAAGATGATTACAAGCTGCAGATCAGATTCTTATGCAGAGTGCCCACAATGAAAGTAAATTCCATGCACACAAAGTAAATTCTTCCTTAATACGAATACAATTATATTTCTTCAGCTAAGTGTTTTACAAAGACAGTGCAGCATGGAAAATGTTAGATAATCTTTATCTAAGTGCTGATAAATTAATGTTTCCATTTTGCAGAAGGTAAGTTCAACATATGACATAGTAAATGTCCTGAAAAATATATATTGCATTATTGGACTTGTTTTTTTATTAGTCACTCAACAAAAAGCATTTTGGAACCAGTGAGTAGTGAATGATTTAACAACTTCATTTGTAACATACTTAATAATACACTACTTTTTCTGCTTTTCCATCAAATTAGTACATTGGGTGATTTAGTGATTTGTGTTTAGAACTAGCCAATGTCCAATAGGCTTTACATCAAGACAGTCAAAAAATTAAAACAATAAATAAGTAGTCTGACAGATTCTTTCAATATTAGCTTAATTCTTGCTCCAACCTGTCAAGAGTGATATTTATTATAGAGCTAAAGGCCATGGAATTAAAAACCATATGAATTAGCAGAAGAATCCTACCAGCACTGAAAGTCAATTTTGTAGCCTGTGTGCTTCCTTGCATGGCTAAGTAGGAAGGCTGTGTCATTAGAGCCAATAAAACAGCTCGGGATGGATGGCAGGCAGAGAGGTGTTGGACATCCATGTACGTATGTTCTTATGTCTATGGGCTTAGGTGGATGACCTCCTCTAGATACCCCTGCGGCACCATGTGGGTGCTGGACTCTGGGTTTGGTATTTCCCAGAGCCCGGGGCTTAAACCCTGATTCTGGGGTTTATTTATAGGTCTATTTGCTTTTAATTTGTATTTTCACACTTGTTCCCTTAAGCACCAACTGGAGAACTCTGTTAGTGAGAGAATTGGAGTGGCCCTTCAATTTTTTGGTTCGTTTTTTGCTTTTGTAAAGGAAAGTATGAGCTCTGAAATGTCTTTCTCTGCCTGCCTTGCTGCCATATTCTAAACTGTGCCTTGTGTAACACTAAAATGTGCATTCAGTGCTTGTCTTTTTCCAGTAGAGGTAGCAGCCTTTGCAGAAGGTCAAGCTTTGCAGTGCTTTGTACAGCCTCCTCTTCTGGAAAAGCAATGCAGAAAATCTTCAGGGTAGTTCATCAGAACAGATGTATGAAACCTTTGGGGGACACCCTTTTCCCAAAAATAGGCTTTCTTCTATATGTACACAGACACGTTCCTGTAAGCAAATTTTGCAGAGCAGTTCCTCGTTATATGCTCCATGTAATGAAAATCTCCTGCTTCATTGAATTGGGATCAACAATTCCTGCTTTAAACGTAAACTTGGACTTGTATTGCACTAAAATATTTTCCTTCTGGGTTTTGGGAAACCCTTATGCAGGCAGGAATTTTGAACAGGTCCTGCAACACCCACATTTGGCAAGTGTGCATATAGAAGGTATACCTGGTGTCATTCAGGTATTCAGAAGTGCAGTTTGCTTGTTTTGCATCTGGATATAGTCCCATAGCTACCAAAGTCTCCCATTTAAAAAAAAAGAAAAGTTATATATCAATGAATATAAAAAAAAAGGTGGAAGGGAGATTTTTTAGTTTTCTTTAAGTTATTGATCCTGTTGTAGTTTTTTTTATCTTTTGAAGAAGTACATGTTTAATTCCTCATCACAAAAGGTATTACCTGCAGCATTGTCCCACTGTAAAGGAGAAGGAGGAAAGTTGCAAGGCTGCTCACTCTCAGTACACCAGAAGGAAAGAAAGGATCACTGAAGGGGGGGGGGGACCTGGTGGGCTTGCAGCTTCTGAAGTTTGTCAGTTGTTCCTCCACTCCTCCACAGCAAAGAGAGGCTTGCAATATAATATCACCTGAAGCTGCTCTGTTGGGTAGGGAAGGACCCTACCCCAGGACTCCAGCCATATCCCTCTTGGATGTGCTTCCAAATCAAGGCTTAAGTGCATATTGGTTGTCAACTTCAGGGAGTGCTTCAAGTGCTCTCTTTCATGCTGTCCCACATCTCCCTTATCAGTTTTACTTCCACCTTCAAATTTTGTGGGGTTACTCCTTTTCCTCTCAAGTGGAGTCAGTGAACATGCCCTCCTACTTACACCTTGTCTGTTTTTTCTCTGTCATCTTACAATGATTTATGTCAAGGGGTAGATGGATGCGACACTTTGCTACGGTTGCTGCTCCCTCCGTATTCTGAATGTTCAGCATTAGATTTTGGCTCTCCTTTACATGGTAATACTGGGCATCTCATTGACTTCAACAGAATCATGCTAATAGTAAGGGGATATTTGTTTTGTGTCAAGTGTCAGAATTTGGCACCTAGTAACTACCCTTCTAAGGAGAAAAAAAAGTATATATATGTCTATGTAGGGCTTTTTTAAGCTTCCCACCTACCTTTTCTTTCCAAATTCCCTTCCTTGGGGAATTTCACAAATAAATTACTGATGATCTAGGCATAGATGAGCAGACTGAAGTGTAGGGTTTAAAAATAGTTTGACGCCTGTAAAATGGATCATTTTCACAGCTAAAGTATTTTTGCTCTTGTCTCATAGGAACGTTGAAAGTGCAAGGAAAATGTTTTTGCAACAGAAATTGTTGGCAATTTTCAACTAACACAAAAGTACTGTAACTACTTGGTTGGGTTTTTTTCTTTCTGAACTCTAATTGAGTGCTGTTCAGTTAAACATAATGATATATAGTTGTATTGCAAAATTTCTATAAATTTTTAATATTTAATATTTAATTTCTATTAAATAACACATCAATTAAGACTGTATTTCCATCTTATCAGTTACACTAACTTTGTTTTTTGGTATAAAGATCTATCAGTTTGAAACCAAGATACTTAGTTGTTTGCCCCAAATTCAATTCCAATATTAGTATGGCTTCTTTGTGCTCTTTTAATTAATTATTTGGAAAATCACAGCCGTCTCTTTAAAAATCTAAATGCAAATGTAAGATATAAATGAAAGGCTTGCCTTGCTTTTAGAAACCCTGTGCATGAGCTAGTTCGAGGACAGGGAGCAGTCTAACACAGCAGTACAGAACCCAGCACAGGCTGCAGAATTTCCCAGGAAGCAGGGCAGGTTTACTATGTGTGGGCATCCCCACGGTGGCCTGTGATCAGTTGTTTAATCATGGCTCTATTTTGTGATTGTTAGATGGCTATTGCATTTCTGAAAGGAGACACAAATGAATCAGATTCTCTTATGCCTCCAGCCAGACAAACATCCCAAATCCCACAAGCCTCTACTTGCTCTCCCAGAAATCTCTGCAGCTATGAGAAACAGGAAAAAAGACTTGCTTACAAAATGAACGTATTGCAAGGTGAAGTCACTTCAATGTTCTCATATGGGAAGCAGTGTCATCTACATTGCAATAACTCACACTGAAGTTAGAGGGATATGAAGGATGTTTTAAGTTAAACTTAATAAAGGCCAGGTTAAGACTTTGAAGCGTTGATCCTAGGTGGTCCCCACTGAAGGTATCACCACTTGCATCAGCAATTGCTTATGAGAGCCCAAAGCAGGTAGGAGCTGCACTAGCAGGTTCTCTGAGTTTGGTTGTGGAACTGTGAACTTTGATTAACCATTCCCAGTCTTCACTCCTGCACTCGTGCCATCCCCTGTGTTATGGCATCCAAATCAGTGAACTAAATCAGGGGATTGATCTAGCTGAAAACCTGTCTTTCAAAAAAAAAGCAGGGAGGGAGGGTTGTGCTTCATCCACATGGGTGTCATTTGTCTGCACAACTGGCTGTGTGGCCACAAAGCAGGGCTGGTGCAGCCACAGGAGTGAGCAAGGCAAGTGGCTGTTGAAGACCTTGCTGCCTGCCCCTTCCAGAGGAAGAGGCTGGGGTGTTTGCTGTGAGAAGAGAATAATCCGTGGCTTTGGAGGATATCTAGCAGGAAGTCACACAGATGCCCTTTACCTTCTCTTGGAGACTGCCTTTTTATCATGCAAAAATAGTTGGTTACTTCCTTTCAATTTTGCAGGTAACCTTTGCAGCCATTGCCACATCAAAGATTACAGTTTAGACTAATCATTTTTATATGTGGACCTACTGTTCTCCTCACCTCACTGAACGAAGGGAAACAGAGTTAATTTACCCGTTGAGCTTGAGGGTGACAGATGAACTGCGAGGCATTGCTCTCAAGTCTAATAAAGTGCCCATTTAGTCTGCCTAGATGTTTCATAATAGACTGCTTTATTCCATATTGAAATATCTGATGAGGGAGAGATTTAAACAGGTAAGATATTGCTTCAATAAATATATTGCAAAGCATTTATGCACAAAGTTTTACCCTTCTTATTTTCCAAGGTCTGTAGTAGGAGTTTTGCCCTAGTTTTTCCACTCCACACTGCCAGGTTACATAAGAATTGAGCAGTCCTGCAGCAGGACTACAGGTACTCACAGAGATGGTCCCTCACATGAAATTGAGATATGTCAAATGCTTATATTTAATCCTCCAAGAATTTCAGAGCTCTTTATTGGACAGGAGCTTCTACTGCATTGAGCTTCTTAGGAAAGCTAAGTGAGGTGCCTGCATCTCTCTTGACGTGCGAAGAGGTTAAATGATTCATTGAGTGACATTCAGCACGTCCTTGTCACTCACTGTCCTTCTCAGCCATGCTTCCCTTTCTGATACCCTGCCATGGTCAGAGCTGTCTGACGTTTGTCAGAGATGAACATGTTAGTTTAGGCAGGACAGGCTGCTATAAATAAGGTATGAACTTGTAATTGGAATTGATCCAATTTTTCTAGCTGAATGAATTGCCACCTCTACTCTCATCTGCATTGGTGGGAAGTTTTCGCATTCTTAAATATTTTTTACTGAAGCTGTTTAAGCTAATGTATTTTATTCTATTGCTGGTATGGATAGAAACATGGACGTGGTTGCTTTCAGCAGTTCAGCTGGTGAGTGGTAGCTCAGTAATTCTCTATAGCTCAAGCATCACAGTACGTGAGTACACTTAAATTTCATTTTGGCATTGTCTGTAATTCTTCAGATACTCTTCTTGGTTTCTATCAAAAGTCAACTAGTTCTTTCTGTTGGTGCTTTGCTACCTTGAGCCTGCTTTCGTTTCTGCTTTCTACCTCTTAAAACCAAGTGTGCCTAGCTTCTGCTCATTCAAGAAAGCAGAGACAAGACAGATGTGTTTGTCCTGAATAGAAAGGGCAAAGCTGGTGAACATCATGGTTCCTGTGTGTGCATAGGTATATTTATAACACTGGAGAGGATAAATTTTCAGCAAAGCACAGGTTTGGTTCATTTCCTGATTAAAAAAAATCTCTACGATTTTGTCCTGGTCCATTCAGTATTCTAGTGGTAGCCTTTGCAAGCCACACAATACTTCAACTGGGATCAAGTTGGTCTTTTGTGGTAGTCTGTTTGAGATATATAATAGAGGAGAAAATATGCAGTTTTTCAAGAGTCTTTAAAAGGGTTGGAAAGTAAAAAAAAAAAAAAAAAGGTACATCAAAGCTGCTATTGAGTTGAAGCTGAAAGAGGGGTGCCAAGTACAAACACAGCAGAGAGGTGGAATTGGGAATCCTCTCCAAGCCTGTCCTATGCTTCTGTGGTTTGCCTGATGTTTCCAGGGGGTTACAAGTGAGGGTGACCATGATGTTGGTACCTCTGTGCTGAAAGTAGTTTTCAGGCAGTTTTTACAGCTCCTTTCGTTTGAATTTCCTAAGTAACGTCAGTTGGCTCCATGTACATGATTCACAGCTCAATGCCAGCAAATGCCAAGCCAAAAAGAAAGCAGAAGGGAAAAAAAAGAATGAAAAGCTAGAAAAAGAAGACTGAAAATGAGAGTAGTTGCTGTTCAGAAAAAAAAAACCAAACAGCAAAATGCAACCACAAAATCCGTAAGGGCAGTAGAGTGACTCTGTGTAACGCTCATGATTGTTGCACTGCTCAAAACAACATTGCAGTTGGGAGTAATGTTCCAATTCTTCTTGTGGTGAGTGAGCAAGGACGTCTTCAGAAGAGAGGCTCATTTTATATGCAATGCTGTCAGTGTCACCTTTGAGGAAAATCACTGGAGAAGCTTATTAGTTAGTAAATGTTCATCCCCCATCCAGTTTGGCTGCCTTTGTCCCCTTTCTCCATGCTATAGACCACCTTTCCCCCTGTGCAGCAGAGGGGGTGAAGCAGATGGGGCTCCCCTTTGCTCCTTGTGCTGCTGCTTGGTGCTGCACCGCAGGCTGCTGCTGGGAGCCTTCATCTCCAGGAACCCTGCATCCCTCAGGATCAGCAGAGGGCAATTCAGTGCCGCTGCCTGGGAAGTGCCGACTGCTGAGATACTGAATAGTCAAGCTAAACTCAGTGGCTTAATACAAGGGTGAGAAATCATAAAAAGGAGTGCTCTTTGCCATCCCTGCCTCTCTCTCTTACAATATTTTTCAAATGGTTCAGTTGCGCCAAAAGATACAAGTTGTCTTTGAAACAATTTTTAAGTGTAAATGTGACGTTTCCTCCATTAATCACACTTTCTTCAGGTGGAAGATAATAGAGTTGTCTGACTAGCTCAGCCCTAGGTCTTTCCTTGAGTAGTTACTCCAGAATAAATTATATCCATAGTGGTGGTTTTGTAAGTTCTTCTCTTTTTTGCGTTAAGCACTGAGCTCATTTAGCATCTCAGTTTGAATGTGAAAATATTCTAAGAGGTGAAAGATCAGGGATTGATATGTAGTACCCAGCATCCTTCTGCCCAGTCCTTATTTTGCTTTGAGTTGATTTCATAACAGATACATCAGTGCAGAGAACATACAGAATTTTTTTCCATAAATATTAAAAATACATGCTAATTTCATGCCTGCTAATTCTCAATCACAAAAATCTCAATCTTTAATTAAAAGATAAATGACAAAATAATGTTAGGGTGGATGGTATATAATTGCAGCTAATTATTTTTTTTTTTATTATTAATTCTTTCTTCTTGGAAATCCATAGACGTGTATCCTCATTTCCATCTTCCTTAACCAGAAGCAAACCACTCAACATCTCTAGCCATATGGATTTCATATGCCATTCAGAGCAAACCAGTCTTATATGGTAATGACTCAACAATTTACTGAATACAGTTAGCAGCTTTATAGATCGTTACTCAAAGTATCTCATAGTTAAGTTTCATAACAGGCCCACTTAGATTATCTCTCATCCTCCATGTAACTGTTCATTAAAGGCAACCGTGCCTTCTATCAGCAAAGGAGTGATTCACTGTTAGTATTTCTTTCTCTTGATCTCCACACCCTACTTCTATCCAACCTTGCTTCCTAATGTCCTAAAATTGAACAGTCAGCTTGGGCTGATGTCTCACAATACAGGGGAGTAGTTAAAAGCAATGGTCTTGAACATCTTTAATGGAAGGAACCTCTTAAGCATTGCTTCTATATTTGGTGGAATACTGAAAAAGCGAGCTTACAAGCACAGGTATCTCTTTCCAGTATATTACGTACATTTGCCAGAAAAGAGAACTTGGCTCGCATAGAATGAAATTTGTGCTGGAGCAGAGGTCCTACAAAGGACCCTGCACACATAAGATTGGCTCAGACCACTGAGCTCAGGCTTAACTGGTGCCAAAAGAGTTTGCACTCTTGCAAAGTTCAGCTGTCATAGCTGTTTTTGCTTACCTCTTCTCGTGCTGTCCTGGTGTATCATCATTTTTAAGGGGAAGATCTGACTGGCTGTTTCTGCTGATCCATTTTAAAAACATTGCTACCCAGGGACCCCTCCCTCTTGTTTTGTAAAACGTCAGCTGAAACCTTAGTTGGAAGAAAGAGATGTCATCCCATTGCCTTCAGTGGGAACAGGTCAGGCAGGAGACTGGACTCAGCAGTGTTTGGGGACAGCCAGATGGGTTTTCTTCCTCCTCCTTGTGCCTGAGTCTCATTTTGAACATAATGTAGAACATGTTTTTACATGAACTTAGCAGAAAAAAAGGAGAATGTGCTTTAGAGCCTACATGGATTCAGTGAATTACCAACTGATGATTTTAGCCCCTCTTTCCACATGCGTTTCTTTTGGCAGCGTAAGACTTAGTTTGTGCTGTTCTCACCCCCACACTGTGCTGGCACAGGGGCTGGCGTGCCCATCCGGTGAACCAGATTGGGAATCTTAAGTCTTTTTTTCTTTTCTCTCCCCGGTCATTTTTCAACCACATCAGGTTGCTAGTGTGGTTCATCACCTATGATGAACCAGCCACCCAGGCAGATGTGCTGGTTTAGTACATTAGGGCAAATCTGAGGAGCAGGGAGAAGCACCTGGAGACAGGATTGGGGAAGGAATTGTGCAAACAGCACTGCTGCTCAGTTTTATTGACTCACCTGTGTGCTACTGAAGTGCTCACCTAGTATTTGGGGAAAAGAAAATAGATACAGGCTCAATCTTAAAAAAAAAAAAAAGAAAAGACTCAAAGATTGATCCAACACAGTATGGATCTAAGCAAGGGCTTTGTAGGTGAATGCTAAGCCTGATCCAGATTCTTTCATTGCTTTTCTGTGGAGTTTCTGTGATGTGTTGTGGGATATACAGAATCAGAACTGAAATCTGTTGAGATACAAGAGACTAAGCTTGTCCCTGCCAGTGCAGATGTGCTAGCAATACAAGAAAACTCTCATCCAGCTTTGAAGTGCTTATAAATGTTTTGACTATCCCATAACTGTCCATGTCCCATGCAACCCATGCTTTGGACTGATGCTTCAGCTTCTGTGGTGGGTTTATCCCAGTGAAGGGTGAGATCATTTTAACCTTGCCTCATATGGAAGCTGAAGTAAAATCACAATAGCATCAAGTATCATAATACTGATTAAATCCTGTGGATGAAAAGTGTGTGGGTTTCAGGAGTGGTATCTGCAGATGTCTCCCTCCCTTTATCTACTTCTTGCTGGTCATCAATCTGATCTTAATGGGTTGTCCAAACTGTGTGTCTTGTGTCTTCACCTTTTGGTAGAGGCTACAGCGTAAAATGTTGCGGGGATTTTGTAGTCTCCTTCTTCTTTCTCTTTAAGGGCTACATCTCTTCCATTTTAAGGAGGTATATTCCCTCACTGAATCCCCACACCCAGCACCTGTGGTTGTTCAACTATCTCTGCAGAGAGATGGTTTCACTGGCTGGGGAAAAGATTTTGTGCATGTGGCTGCAGTGGAGAGACACAGTGGATGCAGATGATTCAGAAGAGAACATAAGTAGCATTGTGGGTGCCACTCAGCAGTGGGTGCCTAATAATTTTCCCAGTCTTTGGTACTGTTTCAAAACACAATGTGGGAACACCCCCCCCTGGTTAGGTGTGACAAGAATTAGGCAAAGTTTGTTCCCACAAACTCTGCTGATTCTAACGGTGTGACCTCCCAGTGACACTTGGCAAGGTGACTGTTCAGGTGTAGCTACCTGTAACCTCAGAAGGAGCATCTCCTTCCTTGTTTGTTACTGTACTTCAAGTGAAGGAGATCTACTAGCAGAGATGGTGGTGTTTAAGGTCATATCACCAAATTGCTGCACCTCATGTATAATAAATACCGGTCTCCTCTTCTACATCTCTAAAGTCAGTAATGTAAGAATAATTTGAGTTCATTTCAGTTAGTTATCTGGATTAATAGTTGCTGTTTATGTACAGCTGTATGCAACCTACACTGATTTACCTACAAGTGAGGCAGGTATGTGGGACCTTGGTGCAGGAGCCTGTGGCATATATAAGTCTTTCTGCTATGATTTAGACAATCATGTCAAGAATTTGATGATTTTTTTTTTTTTTTTGAGGAGAAAGGAGAGTATACTTCTTACACCTCTTTAAGAGAGTCTCCAGTTAAGGCAACAACAGATTGCAGTACTTTCAGAGTAGTACATGCCCCCATTAAGCCATTCTTCGTTACTGTACAGGCATAAGTCATAAATAGTTTATTTGTTCTTTGGCAACTTCATATTTCATGTAAGAATAAAAGAATGCATATGCAATGGAACTTTTATGAGATCAACATTTAATCCCTGAAAAAGATTTAATAAACATCAGTGTTTTCCCCAAACTGGTGATCATATCAGTCCAAGGAAACTTGCAAAGGTTAATAAAAAAACAGCCTTTCCAGCAGTGGTTATGAATGTATATGTACACTTACATGCACGTATTCTTATACAAGCACATTGGGGTTACTTTTCCTTGTAGCAGAGTCGTGGCCTCTCATTCTCTGCTGCAAGAGGCAGTGTAGGGAGGTAAAATGAAAGGCAGGTCCTTCCTTGCAGCTATTGCATACGTAAGGAAGAGGTACAAGAAGTGAATACAGAACAGCAAGTGAGCCAGAATCAGGAGGGCAGGATGGCAAACATGGCATTATATTGAGATTTCTATTAGTTTCTATGTATTTCTATTATGAGATTAGCTGATGTGCAGTATGTCCTTAGACTTGTCGTTTCCTCTCTATTTTTCAGTCTCTCTGCCTGCAATGGCATAAAGTTAATTGGCTTCTATGTCAAAAGGCCACAGTCCCCAGAGATGTTGTCCTTCTCAGGGCTAACCAGCCTTCATTCAGGGAACGGTGTCTCAGATGTCTCCTTGTCGTTGGACTTCCCCAAATTGCCTTGGGGTGCAGATTTCCAACAGGCTTGTTTGCAACATTGTTTGGTTAGAAGAAAGACTTCATCCTTATTTTAAGATTGCCTGGGGTTGAACGTGAACTTGGAAAGCTGAAAGCGAGGGATTAACTTCTTGCTATAAACTCAGAAAAGCATAAAAGAGAAATCAAGGATATGCAGCATCTTCTGTGGCTGTTCCTTAGAGCTTTTCTAACACATCTCAGCCCTGAAGCAAAGGATACAAGCAGCCGAGTGACATTGTCCCTTTGGGATGCTGTCTGTATTACAGAGTGGACTTTTCTGGGGTTTTTTTTTTTGGTTTTTTTATTGGCTTTAGAAAGTGATAGGTAACTCAGCAACACTTTGCTTTCCTGTCTGCTGTATTTCAGCATTGGCCCATAAGGCTAATGAAAGGGTTGCTGGCCTAAAGAGGTTACATCGCTTTCAGGGGTTTCCTTTGCCCTCTCAGTCTGTTGGTCTCTGCTGTTCCCCTTCAAAAGATTTAGTCTGTTTGCTTTATTTCATGGGAATCTAGTGTTCGTAGCAACACAGAGCTCTTTTGCCAGGTATAGCAGCAATGATTTGTGTTTCCTACCTTCTTGGCTATCTGAACTGGGCTTTTTTCCCCATTCCTTTTTAATGCAATGTGATAAGCAAATACACAATGTGCATTCAGTTGGAGCTGGAAGGAGATGTCTTTGCTACTCAAGTAACTTCCTGCATTTTAAAGACCATTACATTACTTTATGCTAAAGAGTTGAAGAGTACTGCCACCTAGTTCATCCTCCTACTCCAAAACAGGATGAGCTCTACTTATAGCATTCCTGACAGACTCTTGTATAACCAGTCCTTAAAGATTTTCAGCAACGAGGACCCCACTGCCTTTCCAAGTGAATTTTCAAGTTGAACATTTCTGCCATATGAGCTCCTTACTTCCGTCTCCTGACGCTTGTGAATGTTGATGAGCAGATTATTATCTAACTCTGTGCAGCAGCATTTTATGTATTTGAAGGGTGTTTTTAATGCTCTCTCTTCTTTAGGCTCAGCAATGAAGACTAAACAGTCAGGCCACAAAATGAGATGCATCTTTCTTTAGGTATAATGAAATTATTAGTCTGCTGCTCAAGAAAGGAAAGAAAGTCATTGAGACATTACACTAGGAAGATCAAAATAGCATTTTTGCTAAGACTTAACTAAAAAAGGCCAAATGATCCTCTCCCCAGCAGAAATTAATACCAGCAAAGGAGGGATAAGATTTCAGCCCAGAATAGGGCATACACAGGGAGCACTAAAGTAAATCAAATGTTCTCTTCATCTTTCCTTATAATTTGTGTGATCTAGAGATCTGTTTGTTTTCCTTGCTTCCAAGAGATCTGCCTTACAGTTGTCTCATCTTGCTTGAGGTGTGGAGAGGGTACTTCAGCTGAGCCAGCAGCAGTCTTGAGTAGGGCAGAAGGATGTCACTCTGGCTGCATTCCAGCAGTTCATCCCAGAGTGGTGCTTGCTTAGTGTAAAGCAGCACAGCAACATCATGGATTCATCTTCAGCTCATGATTCTGTGCGATGCTTAGATGCTTTGTGCAGCACTGCTGTATGCCCAGTTGTTCCTCATCCTCCATGCACCCAGCTAGTTGTTTTTCACTAGATACAGAAGCTTACACTTGTCCTGATTGAAATGTATCCTTCAGCTTTTTCAGTCAAGATTATTCTAATCTTGTCCTCGGTTATACTTACTCTTTTACACAGCTTAATGTAGTTTGCCGGCTAACAAACTATTCTAGTTTGTTATTAAAAACCCCTATTCCATTAATGAAAATATTCCATTCTACAGGAGCCAGGATTAAAAACCTACAAGAATGATCCTTCAGATTATCTATGGGCTGGGGATAAGTGCTTCCAGAAGCAATGAATTATTGGCAGCTACTCCAGCCATTTGGAATACCACCTCCTAGTGGTAATATTATTGATCACCAGTTTTCTCACCTACCTTCCTGCAGCTCCCTCCAAGGTGAAGCATTTCGGAAGACAGATTGTTTTGCTACCTAACTTTACAAACTGGATTTAGTATTTTTCTTCCTTTTTTGTTTTGTTATAACTTTAAAAAAAATACTACTAAGATCTTTTAGCTCTGTCTGAAACTGCTTGCAACTGCCAATGGATCCATGTTTTGTGGCATACTGATCTTAGGCCATTTTTTCTTATCTGGTGTAGCTGACTATGAAGATACGTGCCATAGGCAGATACACACCCCTACCCACGCACCTGCCCCCCATGGTGTTTGCTACTTCCAGCAATTTATTGTTATATTTATTGATTCTTGATTTATTAGTCTGTTACCCATAATAGAAGGAAACTAGGTTGTTTTGACTAGATTTGCTCGATGCATCCATCTTTTCTATTTTTTGTCTTTTTTATTTCTATTTTGTGCTTACAAGTGGTTTGATTATTGGTTATCTGCACCAGAGCCTTTCTGGGAATTAAAAGTAAATGGTATATACCTCCTATGGCTTCATAGGGTTTAGTTTTTTTTCTTTTCCATTTTCAAAAATAAGCACTTTGTTTGACCGTTTCCAAACATTTGGTACCTAACTTGTCTTCCATGAACTCTCAAAGACAACTGATAACAGATCCGAGATTTCTTCTGCTCATTCCTAAAGTATCTTAGGGAAAAGTTAATCTCTTGGACAATTTGAGAACATTTGATTTACTTTATTGCTCCCTGTGTATTTCCTATTCTGGGCTGAAATCTTATCCCTTCTTTGCTGGTATTAATTTCTGCTGGGGAGAGGATCATTTGGCCTTTTTTAGTAAATGCTATTTTGATCTTCCTAGTGTAATGTCTCAATGACTTTCTTTCCTTTCTTGAGCAGCAGACTAATAATTTCATTATACCTAAAGAAAGATGTATCTCATTTTGTGGCCTGACTGCTTAGTCTTCATGCCCACATGGTGTATTATTGCATGATGCTCATATTATCTTAGAGTAGGAGGTGTTCACTATTCATACGTCCTATTACATTCACATTTTTCTTTTCATTTGTCATTTCATAAAGAGTAGCTATAATATTAAAGATGCAACATGCCAAGTATGGCAGTTACAGCTTTCCAAACTAATGCTCATTTTGATAGCTGTAAGAGTTCTTGCCACTGGACCTGATTGGTATGTGCTGTCATCATTTGGTTAGTTTCAATAGAATTGTGACATTTTCCCCATCATTATATTCAAAATAACCAGGCAAGCTTCACCTACAAGACACAGGCTCCTGATCCAAATGTATTACCTGTGCAAATGGGAAGCAGCAAGAGAAACAGTTAACAGCCAGCCAGTTTCCTGTGTGTTAACAATAGTTTAATCTGCTGGCCAGTAGTTATCCTTACTTTGAGGACTTTTTCTGAGTTGTCTTCCCAAGGCAGCAACTGTCAGAAAAGCAATGAGAACAGGTTTCATGTGACTGTCTGTGTGGAACCACACTACCCTAGGGGAGGGAAAGTGGGGAATTTCTCCATCTCCAAAACAAATCCAGTTAGCCAGATTAAAGCTCATAAAACCTGACAATTCTGAGAGGAAAAATAACGTATGGTCTGGAAGGAGATAGTTAACCAACACTTAATTGTGCAAGCATCTGCAGAATTTCCACCAGGTTTAACAGATACTGTAAGCAGTCCCATTGAGAAACCCCCTGTATTTGCACACACAGTGGTACAAATGTTTTCAAGTTAATTTCTAGTGCTGCTGGCTGCCCAGAGGGACAGGTGCTTTTAATTTGTTGCTTTTACACAAAAAGGGCAAGTTTATTTCTTTTAACCTGTGCTTTTAAGTCCCTCCTGTCTTATGGTCTCCAGCTAACTCATCTCTTCCTGTTCCTTTCATCTTCTTCCCCTCCTGTTTTCTTCTGATTTGGGATTAGTTTGTCACTTAACAAACAGCACACTTGGTTATCCTGATGTTAGCTCTCCACTTTTCCCTACCCCTAGTTGTTTTTTCCTGCCTGTTTTGTTTCCAGGGCTGCTGTACAGTTTGCAGAAAAGAAGGATGATGGGATGCAGAGGGGGTCAAGAGGGAAGAATAACTTGAAAGAATGGTAATTCAAAGGGCAGGTGCCTGCACTTATCCAAGATCCCCTCTGTCATTGATTTGCTGTGTGGCCTTGGAATAATTATCTAGGTTCCTGATCTGAGTCCAGAACCATGTCCCTCTTTACCTCAACTCTCAGCAGGTGTAAAGGGCATTTAAGCATCTAGCTGATGGACAAAAGTCCCTAATCTCAAAGATATAATCTACACAAGTACCTGAAACAGCATTCAGTCCTTCCCATGCACTTTTCTGCCACTTAACTTTGTAGACCCTGATTTCTTCTGGTGCTCAGTGGAGATACTTCTAAACTGGCTGTCACTCTCATCCATCTTCATTTCATAGGAGAATGAATTGTTTTGAATTCTCGTGTAAGTTCACTTTTCACTCAATTATGAAATATTTTTTAATTTGACATCAATGTTATTTTTAGTAATACTTTTTGTAGCCTTTAGTATTAACATCTAGTTGGGGGAAAAAACTGCTAAATATTTATACTTCTCTTCTTTGATCTTTCACTCAGAAGAACTGAAAAGGTATCACACTTAACATTTTTACTATAAATATTTTAGATCGCATTTGAAAGAGTCCAAATTCATCTCTCGTGTTGGATTTGTTCGGATTATTAAGATAGGTTGTCACTCTTAAGTGCTTCCAGATGGCATTTCCGTCGCCAATGGTTGGAAACTTTTGAGTGATACTGCTGTTTCTAATGACCAGTGATGGAATCATTAATATTGCTGCCTGACAGAAGTAGGACCAGTGCCTCTTCCATCCTCTTACTTTCGTGCAGTGGCTTAGGGGGAGGTAAATATAATGTCTTTGCACAAGAAGCCAAGCAACTCTGCAAATGCAGTGCATCTTCCAGAGTTACTCTTTGCAAACGGGTTGTGTCCCTGACCGCTCCAGTACTGGCCAGTCACCCTGGAAAGGCACAAGACATTGTGAAAGAGTTATCTAAGTCATGAAATTATGCCAGAGACACAAAGCCTGTTGCTGCTGAGGCTTCATCATTTTCCTGTTAAGTTACAAGGGATTTTGGAGGCCAAGAGAAATGTGGAAAAAGTGGGAGAGCCAGCAATGACAGAAACTATGTTGATTTGTTGTGGTTTTACTCACAGAAAATGTAAATTTTTCTGTAAGAATTTTCTGGCTAGCAGCCAAAGCACTTCAGCAGCCAGGACTTCCAGGTATCGCATGCTTCTGTTCTCCTCAATATGCTCTGCTTCATCAGCAGTTATGTCAGCCAAGTTTCTTTTCCAGAAAGGGGAGGGATCCATCATAGGATTTTTTTGGCCTTGGCCTCTCATGGGTCTTGCCATGGTTCTGAGCTACACAGGGAAGGAGAAAGTCAAGGACCTTAGATGGCAGTCCCCATGAGGCACAATATCCAAATCGAGTTATTTTATTCTTTTGTTTCCTGGGTTGATAAATATTTAAGCCTCTAGTGGTCAATTTTTAAACAACAAATAACAAAACGTAGTATCTCTTGCATTTTGTTTTGGTG
The DNA here is from genome assembly GCA_004320125.1 of Scolopax mira. Classification (NCBI taxonomy): domain Eukaryota; kingdom Metazoa; phylum Chordata; class Aves; order Charadriiformes; family Scolopacidae; genus Scolopax; species Scolopax mira. The sequence continues at coordinate 16,416 of BJBW01015257.1, forward strand.
AAAACATGATTAGATGTTGAAAAGCATTTGGCACTGAACATTTTCAAGCAAACCCAGGGAAAGTGAAGCTAAATAAAACTCTGTGCTGTACACAGAATAGGTATTCTGACCTGTCTCATACTGAGACTGTTGCCTTTTCCTACTTTCAGCATCCAATTGTTTTTCTATGTTTACTACATAAAATTAAGTCTCTCAAGTATTTTACCAAACAACCTTCTCTTGTTTGACACCGCACCTGCAATGGGTAGAAGTTATTTCACTGGATTTTGTATGTGTGCTTTTGTATCAGAAAGTTTGCCTTTTCTTATCTTTATTCCACCTTGTGCAGTCCTTCTGTCTGTCATAGTGATAAGCCTGGAGAAAAAGTAGTTTTTTATACTCTATTCTGAGCCTCACGGGCTTGCACACATTCTGATCTTTGTGTGCATGCCCACTGCATGGCTTGCTTTTATTTCTGAAAGCCTCAGCCTCAGTAAATTGAGAGACTTATTCCCTTAAAATTGGAGAGAGTTGCATCTATCTGGCATGGTAAGTGCTCCTGGGTTACTGTGCTGTCGGCAAGGTATGTCTTTAAGATATTCAGCCTCTAGCCCACTCTTGAACCTTCGTTGGTTTAGAGCAGGATTTTGAATTCTCTCACTAGATGGAGTGGTGAGGCCCTAAAAATTGAGGAGGCTCAGTGTGAACTGAGAGCACAGAGCTTGCCTTACAAGAGGGCCAACGCTCAGTCACATCCAAGTTTAAATCCATGTGGACTGGATTCCTCAGTATTGACGTAGATCAGATGTGATGGGAATTCTGTCGCCTGTGCTTGATAGATGATTTTCCCAAAGAGAGGGGGATTCAAGGACAAGCAGTCATCACTGATGGTGGGATCCATCCCTTTGAGAACTGGTTTCATAACAGCTTTACAACCATTGATCACTGCCTTCTTCAAGGAATCAATGAGTCATTGTGTTAAAAGCGAAAACAAAAACCCACAAACCCAAACCCCAAGGCTTTGCAGTTTTTTTCTGGCCTCCCATGGCAGCAAAAGTCTATGTCACAGTTGGCTTATGATCCTGTGGAGACTTTGGATTTTCTTTTGGTATAATGGAGAATTATATTTTTCTCCTTATTCTTCACCCTAGTGGTATTTCATTGTTGCCTGCATGTAATGTTTTCCATTACTTTTGATGCTGTGAGGCTTAAGAGCTCTTTTATGGGAAGTGCTTGGATCTGAGATGGGTTGACTGTGTCGTTGGCTGGTTACTGAGACAGTTGTAACAGTGCACAAGGGAAATACTCTCTCCTTTTCTTGTGTAACTCGGTCTGTTTACCAGAGTTCCCTCTGCTTTGGAGCTGGTGGAAAAGAGCCCCACACCACTTACGTTAGTTCTTCTTTTGCAGGCATGCATCAACAAACCACAGTGGTCTGTTGAAATGAGAAAACAATTAAGGGCCAAAGTGATGGGCCAAAGAACAAGTAATTGCTTGAGTTGTTTCACTAAACAGCCAGGAGACAGCCATAAGCCAGGTGATGCTTATGAATTATTTTTTCAGTATATATCTGTTTGTGTCTTTTCCTGCGTGTGTTAAGTTAGATTTAGCTAGAAAAGGAAAATCATGATCAAAACTTTCTAACCAGTCCAGTGTTTTTGGATACTTGACAATGGCTTATATCCTATTTATAGCTATTTAACAGTGTCTCAGCGACTGAGAATCTGAAAAGTTTTCAAGTGTTTTCATTTTTCATCTACCTTTCATTATCTTAGCTAGCAGGTATTATTTATGTCGTTTGCCACTGCATCCCATACTGTGCTCTTTATCTCAGTAAACTGGCTATTAACAGAATTTTTTGCTTTGTTTCCTACATTAAGAGAAAAGCTTAAATTGGAATGAATATTAAAGAACGAATGAAAAGGCCAAGCAGGTTCAGAGTTTGGTATTCAGATACAGATTTCACCAAGTCCAATTAGAAAAGAGCAAAAAGTCCATTACTGTCTCAGTTTTGTGAAATAGAGGAGCGATATTTTGGTCCAACTGTCTGTCAGTGAACATGCATCGCTTTTAAAGTGACCGCCAAAAAAATCCACAGTGGTCAAATAATGTAGACAATTTCAGCATGGTTTTGTTGACCTGAACTATCTTTGAAGCTGAACCGTCCTTCTACCGGGTGTCAGCCACAAAAGACGTGCAACAGAAATGACCATTCCCTGCTTTCTGGGGGTTTAAAACAATTCTTTCTTCTGAAGGCTATCTAGTGTCTTTCACTAGCACCTTAAACAAAAACATGTTCAATTTTTAAAATATGCCGTTGTATACAATATGCTCTTCCAGAGAAATGGAGTATTAGCATTTGAAAGGACTGATGAGAATGCATCTTGGGGAAAGGCCTTTGTTACAGAGAATTACTGCTATATTCTACGTTTATATCACCATGGTAATTGAATTATTTGCCATTGACAGTAAGGTATATAGCACAAGCCTTTTGCCATTTTCCATGATGTGGTTCCTAGCAAAGAGTGCTATTTGTCAATTTAAAATTTATAGTATGACATTTAGCAGTTGTGCCTACTATCATAGTGGTAGATGTGGTTTGAAGGCATGAAACAAAAAGGAAAAGGTAATTACATCTTCTTCTTCTTTCAGTTTAATATTCCTCCCTGTTTCCACTTAGAACGTGAACCATTCTGGAACTGTTGGAACCACAAAGCAGAACCAAAGCTGGACACTCCACATGGCTTTGGCAACTACAATGCTAGTAACATGAGATAGTATTTTCATTTCTTCCTGGCACCATCCCTTTTGGGACATTATTGCAAATAAAATAAGCCTTTCTCTTCCCTGAGGTCATTCCATGCATACTCAGAGCATGATGTGTGTAGTGGTCGTTGAGCACTGTGTGAAGGTTTACATAAGGTAATTGCATGATTAATCTTGGTGGGATATAGGATACAAACTTCTATGGCAGGAATTGGGAGACCCCCAAAGAACCTCATTAAGATGATTCACTTAACATAGGGAAAATAGTTTCAAATACTTTTATTACCATGTGTGTAGATCTTTCATTTTAAATAATATTCTGTAGGAAAAGGTACAATATGGTGCAATAGTACTGCTTAGTACACTGCTCAGAGTACAAAAGAGATAGTATTCTTTTTTACTCCTTGATGCTGTGGGGGACATAATCTTTCCTACTTTCCTGCTCCTCAAAGTAAATTCAGCTTTCTAGAAAAATGTCTGATTCTGTATTGTCCTCACCACATAAGAGCAGGGGTAACCTCGATATAGAAGTCTCTGTGCTTCCGTGCTTTATTTAAGACAGATGGAAGGCAGTTTAAAAGTGGCTTTTCCCCCACTAGCTGCTGCCCCTTTTATCTTCCTCTTCACAGAATGGAGAAATTTTCCTTCTTGTTACGGTACTGCATGTGGATGAGAAAAGTGCCAATACTGGGCATTTATACTTCAGGCAACATTTTGGTTACCAAGTGACCCTGTGTCTTAGTCTTATCCAACCTCTAAGACAGGTCCCCAGTATGTTTAAGCCTTTTGCTGTTGGTAGCAGCTTTCTAGCCCAGTTGTATTTAAATGTCCTTCAGTGGACTTCTATACAGGGAAAGCTAACGCACAGGTATTAATTTTTGTTGCCTAACCCTTTCACTCTAGCCTTGGTCCCAGTGTCAGGTTGCTTTCATGTTTGTTTTATTAGACTAGTGGCCAACTAAGGCCCCTTAATTTCTTGCTGTGCTCAGATACCAGGCTGAAATACCAAAACACATAGGCTGACCTTCAGGTTGTGCCCCCACGGTGAGTCTGACCTGGCAGTGACCAGCTCCCCGGCACCTGGAGGCGGCTGCGTGCCAGCTCCCAAAAATCACGAGACAAAGCTGCTTCCTCTCCAAAAAAGTATGAAAGAGCATTATTAGACATAGCTTCACTCCAGTGTTTGTTCACGAACCGTGTGCTTGTTTCCTCCTGCGGCATCAGAAAAAACCCTTATTTTCCTTTGCCCTTGGAGCACCACTTCACTCTGTTCACTGCGTTTCATTACCCGAAAACCACAGGCTGGTGCAGAGGAGACTTGTGACACTAAGATCAGCTGAAACCTAATGGGAGAGGAATCCACCTGACTGAGAACTGCCCCAGATGGCCTCATCTGGGGCTGCACTTTAGGTAAATAAAGCCCAATTCGCTCACTGTTAAGCTTCTACATTTTGGTTTTGTTTCGTCGTCGTTTTTTTTTTTAACCTGGCGAAGCTGCTGTTCTAGGTTTTGGCCTCAAATTTTCTGTGGCTCGGGATAGAGCTACTGCTTCTGTATCATCGGGCTGCTGCATGACATGCAGGAGAGAGTTCATTATGCATTAGCAGAGCCATCTTTAAGGTAGGCAAACACTCTGTGCAGAACAAAAGGAAAGCAAGAAAGGGAATCGGCAAACATGTATTATTTGCTGATAATTGTTTCCAGTTGCAGCTGACAGCAGGGACTATTCACATTGTCTTAGTATTTGTGGGGAATATTGGAAATCCTCTTCCCCGTCTCCCTTGAAAAGTTAGCTAATTCTACTCTCAAAACAACACTTAAGGTTTTGAAACACGTGTTTCAAAGGCGTGGGCCTTTTATTGAAATAGCATTTAACTATTATACTCCTGTTTTCTAACTAGAAACAAAGATGCAAATAAACCTAGTTAAAAGGTGGGAGAAGAATGTACCACACCAGCCACATGAGTGATCCGTAGCCTGCTACATGCATTGGTAGTTACATCACTTCTTGTCTATAATTAAAATTAGATACATTACAATTGCAAGTGCAATCCCTGTTTTATTTTTCTTGCACCAATGCTTAAGTTCATCTGCAGCTAAAAGAACTCTAGTCCGGTGGTGCTCTGCAAGACCTCTACTCTTTCCTAATTTAAATGCCTCCTAAAGATGCAGGTTTTCCACAACACCCAAAAGAAACTATTGCATCCTATTCTGACCTGTTTAATTTGCCTAGTTAATGAACTGCTCAGCAGAAAGGAGGGAGGGGGATACCTAAACACATGAATCAAGAGCAATCATTACCTTTAACCACGACCATTACCTTTAACACGTAAGTCAAGAGAAATCATTACCTTTAACTTTAAGCAGCTATCCCTACCACAGCTTAAATACTTTTAAGCAAACTTTTGTTTACATCACGTTAAATAGTGGCAGTGAGTTTTGCATCATGGGATATACTCCCAACATGTACAAGACTTTAGGATCAGGGCTGCGATTGTACATCTCCTAAACAGATCTCCAGCCAAAGCAATTTGCAAATGTTTGTGTTCAGGTGGGTAGCTGAAGCACTGTTAAAACCTGAAATACTACCAGCTCTAATGGTATTTGCCAGCCTCGTTTTGAAAATTGTTTCTGTTGAGCCCCAATTCATTATCCCTCTCTTACTCAAAATTCTCTCTTCCAATCTAGCATCTGGCCAATTCCTTGTTATTCCAGTTACTTGCTTGTCCCAGGTCTGTCCTCTCCACTGCTTTGCAGAGCTGGAACAGAGCAGAGCAACACCTTCTCCACAGTTACACCTACCCCTCTTTACTCGAAGATCACTTTTCTACAGCGTTTAACCTGCACCTGGGGAAAGCTCATGGCTGGTTTTTAGCAGTTAAGTGCAGTCAGCTTAACACTGTATGAAATGCAGTTTGCCCTTTCCTATGCTAGGCAGATTTAACTTGCTTTATCTTGAAAGCACACCAAAAAAAGGAGGAATGCTTTAATTTGAAATAACCTTTTTATTGTAAACTGCCAGTGGGAGCAAGGTAAGCTTCCCATCCACGTTGTGTGGGTCAAAGTTGGCATCAAATAGCTGTTATGAGATGAAAACAACCTGTGCCTGTTTCTAGTAGGATTTAAGGTTGAAATTAGTATCTTGAGAGCGTTACCTTTGTGTATGAGCACAGATAACCTTAGTTTTAATCAAATAGACATAATAAACATGGTTTCTAATATGAAACAATCTTCAGGAGAGAGATGACCCAAAGCTTTCTGGATGCCTTTGCATGCCATTAAATGCTAGTCAGGGAGACCCTTCTGTATAGCACTTGATCTTTGGTTTCCCATTGATTTTCCCCTCAGATTTTCTTTTTTTCGCTGGAGTGTTTACCTTTGAAAGAAGAAGCTGTGTGGGTTCCATTTGAAACTAAAAATAAAAAGGATGCCACAACTGCCATTTAAATGCAGTAATACAAACTCTGCAATTGTAGAGATGCCTCTTGGAAGAGCTGTGTAATCCAGCCTGTATTTCTATGGAGAGCAAGAAGGTTTTTTGTTCTCTTATTCAACTTACTCTTTTGCTCCTGATTTTCCATTACCTTGTCCTTGCAGAACTCAACAACTCTTGAATATTTTCTTTTTTCCCTATCATTCCCTCTTTCTTATTCCTTTTCCCTGTTCTCTTTTGCCTTTTCCTTTCCATAGTAGCAGGGAAGAAGAAATTTTGCCCTATGTGCCTGCTGTCCATCTCACTCTATTTCTCCCCAAGTTTGCTGGGCTGGCCTGGCACCTTGGCTCTGCTTTGGGAGTGATGCCCAACCTCATCCTGTGTCTCTGTCCTTCCTCCCACAAACAGAGTCCTCTGATGCATTTTGTCCTTGTTTCTCATTTCCAGCAAAGGCAAGATAGTCATGTGAATTGAAAAATAAATGTTTTGCTCTGTTTTGCAGCTACGTGTTCAATCTCATCCCCCAGGCAAGAGCCTGGATGGCAAGGCTTGTGAGATGCCCCATGTTAGCTAGCAACATTGCTCTCCAGCGTACAGAGGATGTGTGTTTTCCTTATGCCCATCACCTCTGGGTAATGGTCTGAGGAGGTTATGTGTGTACCCTCCCTCGAGGGAGCCTCATTAGCACCAAAATGAGAGAGCTGAGGTATCAGCAGCAGTTCAGTGATGTTAGCATAGCCCTCCTCCTGGGCTTGTTTTCTCTGCTAAGAAGCTACCATACCAGAGTACCAGTTGAGATCTTAGGTGGACTTCAGCAAAGTCCTCTGCCAAAATTAAAATTCAGCTCAGTTCCACCTCTCCAGACTGTGTATTTTAGCATTAAGGTGATTTTCAAGCAACAGGAACAAAATTAGCCCGCAAATAAAAAATGGTCCGGAGGGTAAGTGTTTTACCTCATGTATTTGCATTTGTAGGCACGTGTATTTATGAGTCCTCTTTTGGTTTATATTTTGTAGGACAAAGAAGGTCAGCCATTGCTACCGTATCGTTTACCGCCACCCGGAGAGGACTTTAACGCAGGAGGAGGTGCATCACATCCATCAAGCTATTGGAGAATCAGCAGTTCGAGAACTTGGGGTTGAGGGCAGATTCTAACATAGCTGGTCTGAAGCCCTAATGACAGTTGCTTTTTCTTTTCTTTTTATTTTTCTCTTTTTACTCTTTTTGTCTTTTGGGGATGGGGGGTACAAGTAAAGAAAGGGGCTTTGTGACTGAACCTAGCACGTAGAAAACGACTGATAAATGGGCCATGGTAAAACTACCAGATAATAAACATTGCTACTGAGAAATCATTGACAAAGCGCTGGCGCTTTATTTTAAGAAATGGGGGAACAGCAGTAATGTAAGATTTCCCTCCTGTTACAATAAGAAATACACTGCCGGGTGGTTTTTTGTGTTGTTAATTGGTCCCTGGGTTCCATTAAACTGTAAATACTTGGCATTATTTCTGTGTTGACAGAATCTTCTGTCCGTATAACGAGTGAAGCAAATCAGAGACACAGATTAGCTCGGGGAAGAAAAACTACTTTATCCTTCTATCCCCCTTCTCATTTTTACTTAAGAAATGGCAGAGTTTGCTTCAAGAAACCTTCCAAGAAGGTTTCTTACCAAGTTTGGCTCTCTTACTTTTAGAGCCAAGGGGTATTGCTTTCACCTGCTTCAGAGAAGGCTGGCTCTGGGGTCAGCCCTTGTTCTCTTCGAACGCTGGGTGTTTGGTGAGTCTTTCCTGTTGGATCCCTCTGCTCCCACAGAGCTGAGCAGAGCCACTTAGTGAGGTGCTCTGAGCTGTGCCACCTTCCCTTGTCTCAGTTGTCCTCACATAGGCACCAGCACAAGGTAAGTCTGTTCCCCTGTCACTATCAAAGGATTGATACCACATGGGGCAGGATGGTGGAGAAGAGAAACTCTTCCTTACGATGCCCTGAAATGCAGCTGCCTGTATCTCTCACAGTTTCTTACTTGCCAGCAGCAGTATCTGCTCAGGCAAGGTCTTTCTTTCAAAAGAAATTTGACCTTTTAAGGCAGGAAACCAAACTAAAATGGGATCTCCTACTATTTCAGATACCAGTTGCTTTACAGGATGCTTGGCTTTTTCATTGCAGGTTATAATAAGTAAATTCTGTCAAAGGTATGATTCTAGGACCTGTAGAAGTGTTCAAATGGTCTGATAAATACTTGATGAGCTGTTGCAGATGCTGATATGGAATATGGGACCTGGTTTTGCTTGTAATGGCATTTCATACAGTCTTGCAGGTCACATCTGGTTGCTGTGCAGGCAACATTCCCTCCTTCAGGGAAGAAGGCAGTAAAAGTGCTGCAATAAACAGCATCTAACGCTGATTTATACCTTATCAAGAAACATCTGTGCAGCAGGCTTGTACTCAACCATAAGAAGCCAGTTACTATTACAGATGTGACAGAAGCAAAGAGCTCATTTTAATTTCATTACTCAACATATTTAGCTGTGTAAACAAATCCTAATCTAAATCACTGTTGTGTTATCCAAATAACTTGATTAAGAAAACAATATGCTAGACTTTCTACAAGGTGAAAAGAATGGATGCCGTTTAGGCAACAGAAAAACCTACTTGGTTATTTTTAAACCATGATGTTCTATGATCCATAAACACAACCTAGCCAATTTGATGTTTCTCTGTCTCCTTCATCCTTTGCCTTTTCAGGATTCTCAGTGAGGACCACTGAAGAGGAGGAGCACTCCCCTGAACTGCACTGAGCAGTACTTGTTTCTGATAGATGCTACCACACAGGGCAGCAAATTATGTGAATGTTAATTGATGGGATTGCATACAGAAAAAGTACTAAAACCTGCCTGCTGTATGAAAGTACTAAGTCTCTTGAGAAAAATAGGAGACTATCTGGGGTGGAGTAGATTGCAAGATTCTCCTTTTAATTTATTGGTTTTTTAAAGTTTCCATTTTCTGCTCCCCAAATCTTTCAGTTCTTCTCTCATTCTGATCAGCCGGTTTTGGGGGCACAGAAATTTGGGGAAAGGAGGAGAAAACAGGACAATGAGCGTTCATCACTGCAGCCACAGACTGACATGTCCAGCTCTTCAAGGAAACTTGGATGTTCTTGAATCAGCCGGTCTCCAGCCACTAACATCAGTTGTGTCTGACATGTCTGGCTCAGAGCTGTCTGTGCTCTGGTGAGGAGGGGCTCCTGGCAGCAGCCAGGTCTTGGTGGAGCAACGTTATTCTTTGAAACATAAAAAATTAACCTCAGGAGCTAATAGTGTAAGGGGGAAATGCAAAGCTTTCCCTGAAGTTGGCCTGATACCATGGGATCATCATCTGGAGTAGATGTTCCAATAGCAGCGACTTTCAACAAAAATGCAAATCATTAGAGTTAAAAAAAAGCAAAACAAAAAAATCAGCTTTTTTGGGAGCAAGCATGATTCAATTATGTGAGGGATTTTAAGGCCTGTAAAATCAGATGGGCTGGCTGTGAGCATAATATAAATACTTGGGTATGTTTATATTAGGTAAGCCTTTGTCATATATATTCTAGGATTAATCTATTCTAAAGACCTATTTTTCTGGCAAAGATTCACCACTACTAGCAAAGCAGACCTCAGATCAAAAGACATCAGAGTTGCATTTTTATGCTGCATTCCTTTGGAAAATATGACTTTCCCTTCAAAGCCTGACCTTAATTTTACTGGGGAAATTTGCTATGGGCAGCAGTAGACTCTCAAACTATATGGTCCCTTGTGGATGAGCAGAGACCCCATGGGAATCGAAGGGCATCATAGATTTATTTTACCATTGGTCAGAGACACACGATGGTAGCAGTATCTCAGAGGCTGGGCTGATCCTTGGTGGGAGCATAGAAAACCTGCCTGAGGAAGGCCCTTGGTACAGTCACTGACCAACTTTTGTCAACGAAAGGGCTACCCTCAGCTGTCACTTGGCTTTTCTGAAGACATATTTAGCACAAAGGTAAGTAAACTAGCTTGAAGACCAACCAAGAACAACATAGCTGACAAGGTAAGTTAACTTGCTAATCTCTCTGCTACCCTACTGTCTGTCTCCTGTACATCTCTCAATCTTGGATGAGCTACAGGTCTAGTAAAGGTAGATGAGTTCCTAAATATCAAAGTGATGCTATGTCGTGTGGATATACAAAGGGGAGTGGCATTTGAGTAATTATTGTGCATGCTGGCTGACTAGTGCAGTAGCAGGCACAAGGCCCTGCTTCTTGTTTTTATCAACTGACTGTGTTTATTTTTGTGTGCTGCTGGGCTTTCTATCAGCATCCTTTAATAAAAGAGAAAAAAAATCAATTGTAGCAAAAGAAGATACACATCCCCAGGAGAACTGACCAGGGATTTCTATGACTGAACAATGTGTACCATTTTAATGTTCTGGGTACTGGTTTTGTTCCTAGTTGCCATTGGTTTTCAAGCTAGCTGTGATTCCTGGAAGACTAAAGATTTTGCTTTAACACTCAGTTTGGGATCTTCCTAGTAAACTGGCAGCAAATTTACAGTGCACTGAGACTTGCCTGGTTTTGATGTTCTCGTTAAAGGCGCTGCAATGGAAAAGTGTTGTGAGCTAGATGAGCAGTAAATTGCTCTGTGTTTTTACCCTTCAGACTTCAGTGACCTCTGCTGTAGTATTGCCAGGCACGATCAAACAGTCGTGCTAGTCCGAAGGCAGCTTTGTACTGAGAATCCAAATCAGATCAGTAAACCACTGGTGGTGGTCGTTTGCCTTCCACTGAGTGTTACTCCTGTCCTTTCTGCAGGTTGGTGGCCATAATTCAGCGCTGAATTTGCTGTCGTCTTACTCTGTGCATCTGTACTGATTTTCAGAAGTATTGAAAAATTGGTTAAGTCCTTGAGTAATTTCCTGTAGGGGTTAGCTTTTTCATTTCAATGGGGGGAAAAAAAAGTTGTGAGGTTTTTGGTTGATAGTTTTTATCTGCAGTGACTAATGCATTTCAGCTGTCCCGGGTAAAACTCTTGGCCAAGACAAGACTCCTTGATGTCCATCGAAGTAAACATGGGGAGTCTCACCCCAAATATCAGAATTACATCAATCTTATTGAGTTCATATTTCATTAGAACTAAATAACCTTGTCTTTGCAGTGGGTTGACTGAAGGTTGTCTGGTGCTCGTTAGCTAAACCAAGGTCAGAAAGCACTCTGCGTCTTGCCACCATCACCCCAAACACAAGCAGAAGTAGTTTTAAGCACAAGGAAGTTCTGTCAAATTCCATGCAAGCTTATAAAACTGTTGTACTGGATATTTGAGGCCTGCTGGTCGATATTGCTGAATTATCTCCATCAGAATTGTTACCATCTGGGAGAGAAAGTGTGTTTGTACTTCAGCTCTGAAACAAGTAGCCATATTTTTGAAGCTCAGAGATCTAGTCAGATATTGTCTGCTGTGCTTCTTTGCTAAGAGGAGACTGTTCATGTAAAACAGATTTTCTTTCTGTGCAAACCAGGCCATATTGACTAATTACGCTTATCCTGATCAAATTTTAATATTTGTGACTGTTGCCTTTAAGGGCCACCAGAACTGAAGCAATCGTGTGAGGACTGTGAACAAATTTGTGGGGCACATAAGGAACCAGCCACTGACACTTCTTACCTGCTTTTAAACATGACTGCAATTACATCCTAGTTTTAAGCTGTGTCTCAGAGGAGGTGGTTGCAGTTCAGCACGGAGCACGGGCATATGCTGGGTGAAGGCACTGACTTCTCCAGAATCTGTTGTATAAGGTTTGATCATCATTAACGTCTGATACACTTGTATGTTTGGCAGTTTTTGTGCTTTTGTGCTTCTGTCAGATGGCCTCTGTTGCTCTATTTATGCTCACTGTTAACTAAGTAGAGTCTGCTTTAGTCTGCCTTTTATACTTGGAAAACTGTGTCTAAAATCACTTCTGGCGTGACCTAGCTTTCTTGTTTCAGTTTTGCTTACCTTCCCTTACAGTTCTTGCTATTCAGTTTCAGTGTAACTTTGGTGAAGAAACGGTGTCAGTCTGTAGGCAGGGAGATTTATTATACCACAGCCTAAAGCCCATGCTCCCACGACGCATTACTGCAGGGTCTCTCTGTGCTCACCCTCTGGATGCAGGTGATTAACACGCAGTCCAGGGAATTGTGCCTCTGCCTGCTCAGTAATTTGCTGGGCAGCGCCGCAGTCATCCAGGGCAGCTGCCACTTAAGCGGGCAGTAGATTGTTCTCTTTTTATTTTAGTGTCTTGCAGCTTCGCTTGTGCCACAGTGTGATACAGCCGGAAGCGCTGTGTTGGTATTTGCTGCAGCAAAGCGTCGGTTAGATGCATCTCGTGATGTGGTGCCCGTGCAGCCATTTTTCAGTAGAATCACTGCGTGCTCATGAATGGCCATAAACCATCTTCGTCTACAGATCTGAGGCACGTTGAGACGAAAGGTCCGGATTAAAAAATTATTAGACCCCAACAGGTACAGACAACTGCTTGTGGGGTTTCGTCCGCGTCTGCGCAGGTTTGAAAGTCCCACCAGGCATCCGGCCAGATGTTTAGTCACTGAAACATTTTGAAACCCGGCATGTGGTGACCGTGGTGACACTGGTGTCGTTTTGGGAGAGGGGAGCAGGTTTAGTGAGAGATCACACGGTAGCTGTGCGGGAGGAGTTGTCTTCTGATGTCCTGGTCTCAAAGCGGTGCATTACCTTCCCTCCCACAACGCTGCTGGGAGGGTCGGATGTGAGTCTGGCTGCCTGCCTTTGCACAGGCACATCGTAAATAATTAGCATGCACGGCCAGGCTTTTTCGTCATCAGTTATTGTTGTAACTGATGATTAATTTAAGGGCTTATCGATTCTCATGCCAGATCTTTACTCACTGCTGGTAGAGAAACTAATAGTCATTCACAGGGTCGTTATTGACAGATTTCAGCATCGGAATTCAATAAAACAGTGTGGGAATGGAAGTGTCGGTCTGTAGGTTGGTTTGTGTCTTCCTGATCAGGAGGAGATTGACAGACGTATAATTCAGTCAAAGGTCTAACTTTGTATACCCACTCTGAGGCCCTTTTTGTTGGGTGTTCAGCAGCTTGACAGGGGGATGAGGGCCATCTGAGATCACCAAGCAACTCTCCAGAGCTGTCTCCCTGGTGTCCATCAGAAAGCCCTTTCAGGGGCTCTGAGGGCTCTGAGCCCACGCTGTGCCTTGCACAGCAACACGGATGGAGCCTGATTTGCTGTTTGAAGCCTGATTGCCTTCAAATTTCTGTCATGTGCTCATAATACATGTAAGCCTACCTCCTTGGGGCCTCCCCCTGAAACCTTTCCTTGCTTCTACAATCACATAAGAGATATTTAGGCTCCCTCCTGTGACCCTAAACCTCAATTCTTCACCCCTTTCTACCACAGTGCCCCTCTCAATGCCTGGTGCCTTGCTAGAAGCTTGCCTAGAGGGCTTTCGTGCTGGTTGATGAACGCTGTGCACATGTTAATGTTTGGGTTTCTCCTCTCAGCACAGCTGCTGTTTTTCACAATTTGCCAGTACATCATGCCTTGGAGACCCTCACCTTGAAGCCAGCATGGATGGGATTATTCCAGGGAGTTCAAAAGTCATTGAAGGTCACTGACATTGGAAGGGTGGACACCATCACTATTGCTGACATGCTTGCTTCCTTAGGAAGACGAGATGAAGAAATAACGAGGCTGTAATGAAGGTTGCCATCATAAATAAGCGTATCCTGACTGAAAGTTCAGACAAGAGAGACAGCACTTTAGTAAGAACCCAGCATGTCCTCTGCATGTACTTCCAGAAAATTATTACAAATGTATTTTTGATAAATAATAACAGCAGCCTTCCATGTGTGTTTACCAGCTTCTATGTTATTGTGCTGTATAGTCTGCATCCCTTTTCATTCCTTTCTGCTTGCCAGAAACTGAAAAATGAGAATTTGGTTAACAATATTTTTCCTGGTCTTGCAGCATTACTTCTTATTTTTGAACAAGGGGGGCAGCCCAGCTTTGCTGAGATCTTCAGCACCTTGCCAAGTTATGTTATTCGTGTGCTGTACACACACATACATATGAAATTGGTTGGAGTGGGTGATGTGAGCCTTATTTCTGTGCTGCAGATACAAAAGCAGAGTTGTTGTTCCCCATACTCTGTTTGATTAGAGACTTTTCTCTCCTGCTGCTTTGCTCCGATACACAGAAAATCACCTTTTTCCAAGAAAAATTCAATACTTTCTGATGCCTCCTGCTGTCAGAGAGCCAACAGTCTTCTGAGCACTCTCGCTTCAAAGAGCAATCGAATTTTGGGCAGAGAACTCCCTTTCCCACTTGAGACGTTTTCCTTTCAGCCTGAAAGACTTTCTGCCATCTGTTTTAGGCTCCTGTGCAACACCTGCTGCTGGTGACAATGCAGGGGTTTTTCCACCTTGTGGGAAGAAAGGTGACTTAATAGAAAGGCCAGCTTTATAAAATACATTTGAACTACTTAAATGTCCTGCACTAATTTAAAAAAAAATATTTAAATCTCAACCTCTTAAAAGTTATTCATAAAAGTCCGGTTTTGGTCTTTACTAGAGGACAGGCTTGTGCAGTGGTAACATTTCCACATCACTGCCATCTGTGAGGCTCCAACAGAGGACAGCTTTGCCGCTGAAGGCTCGCTCTTTCATGTTTGGAAAATTGCTTCATAGTTTCCTGGCTTCCTTTCTGTTTGGTCACACATCTGGAGTTGTTGGCTGCCCTTTCTCTGCTTATTCCCTGACACATTCTGTGGTACTTTACAGATTGAATTCCTTGACTATTCACAGTGTTGGAGCTGTTATAAGGCTACTGTGAAATATATCACTGGGAGAGTGAAGACATAGAAAGCACCCACCTCCTGGGGTGCCCTCTGCATTACTCAATTGGTCCTGTGCAGCCAGGACAGCCACCATCCCAGCCACCTTGCCAAGGCTGCCCAGCCTACAGCTTGGATCTTGTTCTGCAGGAGCAGCAGAGACTTCTGGAGGGGTCTTGTGAATAGACATGGGTTTGCCATGGGTTTGCCAAGCTGAGCAAGAACCAGTGCATCTGTGAGTACCTTTCTGCCCAGACAGTTGGGTGGGCTGCCCATGACACCTGGAAGGACATCCATTTTAAGGCCAAGGATGACAATACATCATGTTGGGGGCAGTAGAAATTCTTACCTTGGGTTCAGTGTGGTTCAGGAGAGTCGCGTTAAGGTGTATCAGTTACACCTTGAAAGGAACCTTGTTACTTGCCAAGAGGAAAAGGCTCTGCAGAGGACAGTAGGAAAGTGGCTGTTAACTTGCAAGGCCTGTTGATTGCTATGGCTTTCTCTGGGCCATGAAGGAGGTCAGCTGGAGGAGAGGTTGGTGCCTCTCCTCCTCAAACACAGTGGTGCCTCTCCTAGCACTGATATTCCAACGGAGACATGATGAACAGAAAGAAAAATACTGAAATTTCCCAGAGATGATGAGATGTGAGATGATCCACATGAGACAGCACCTCTGCATTCACATAGCACCTGTTATATGCTGCTAGGGAAGAAGTGATTTAGATATCTGTCTGATATAGATGCAGATGGCATCATGCATGGACATCCCTACCTGGAATCCACCTCTGCAGTTCAGACTGATGTTGAGCCATACCAAAAGCTTCCTTGCAGTCTTCCTGATTTGAAAAAGCTCAAATTAAAGGGCTCTGTGCAATCCTCATATAGATCATGAGGTCCACAGTATGCCATGGTGATCCTAGTGGCCTTTTCCACATGGTCATTGAGTTATTTTGTAAGTAAAGCCAGAACACCATCCAGAAAGCTCTCTGGAAAAGCACAACCTGTAAATGGGCTACAATAGGCTTATTATGAGACCCCCTCTCTTCATAACAGACCTAAAACGGAGGGGCAAATTTGAAAATAAATGTGAGACTTTTTCTTAGTAGTGACAATAACAGCTTTCCCACAAGATCTGGGCCTCAGGGCTCAGTGTTGGGAGCATTTCTGTTTAACATCTTCATCGATGATCTAGATAAGGACATAGGGCGTATCATCAGCAATTTGGCAGATGACACCAAGTTAAGCAGGAGCGTTGATTCACGTGAGGATAGGGAAGCTCTGCAGAGAGACTTTGATAGATTGGATCATTGGGCCAACATTAATGGTGTGAGCTTCAACAAGGCCAAGTGCCAGGTCCTGCACTTGGGCCACAATAACCCCTTGCACCTTTACAGGCTTGGGGAAGTGTGGCTGGAGCTGCCTGGCAGA
>BJBW01015258.1:0-25536 GCA_004320125.1 Scolopax mira
AAAAACTTTTTCACGGTGAGGGTGACAGAGCCCTGGAACAGGCTGCCCAGGGAGGTTGTGGAGTCCCCTTCTCTGGAGATTTTCAAGACCCGACTGGATGCAGTCCTGAGAGGCATGCTCTGACATGCTCTGGGTGGTCCTACATTGGCAGGGGAGTTGGACTAGATGATCTCTATGGTCCCTTCCAACTCCAAAAATTTCAGTGATATTCAGTGATGTGACTGTTTCCAATGTTTTATTCTCTTTAGATGCAACTGAAATGGCATTTTTTTTGCTGAATGTATATCAGCTTTACACTTACGCATAAAAAAAGTATTTTCAGACTGGAGTGCACTTCAAATTCAGCTTCTAAATATACAAGCTTTTATGCTCCTCTTGAGGACAAGTGAATTAAACTGAAGCTTCAGTGTGCTGGTACTATACACATAACCAATATGAAACAGGCAATGCAAAAAGAATTCTGTACTAAAACCATGGAAAAAGCATGTGACTAATTTCAACTGCTTCTGGATGTGTTAAATCCAAGTTCCTGTGACTGAGAAGTGTAGTCTCTACCACTCTCAAAGCACTTGTACCACAGCACAGTCCCAGCAGGAGGGATATTTGAGTTTGGAGTTGTAATTTCCTAGTCCCGCAGTGATTACAGCCTGGCAGCACATACTCCATGTCAGAGCTGGCACACACAAATGCAACTCAAATGCCACTACTAGCATCTGAGAAAGCTGTAGGTGCTCTGGTACTTGCAGAGGAAATGACTCTACACAGTCAATGACATAAAGCAGGTCAGTTTTGAATACCATGGTGCCACGCATACCACAAAATTATTTCCTGGAGCCCAATCCCTGTCATACTCAGCACATGACCATGTAAATATAGAGCTGCAGTGGCCTCCCAGAAGTCATCTTCCACAAAACAAGGTCAACTATACCCTTTCCTCAAATATTTGTCTAACCTCTTTTTTAAAACTCCAGTACAAGAGATGTAACAAGCTCTCTGCATTATTTGTGCAAGTCCTCATGTATCCTTAGAGATGGATTTTTTTCCTACTATCTAAGCTAAATCTCCCACTGTTATTTTCTGAATAGCAATTCTAATGGCAATTTGGATCAAAGGAATATGCTTCTTGCCATAGTGTGAAGAACAGTGAGATGACATCAGTCACTTTTCTTTCCAGTGACTGCCAACTTTTTATGATTAGTAGGGCAGTAAATGAAAATAAGATTCCTGTGGAATCACAAGGAGTCCCATAAAGCTTCTGTCCATGATTCAAAGAAGCCATTTAGCACAGCTGAGTGCAGCTTCTCTATGCAAACAAATATTTGTTTTCCTAGAGGACAGAAATAAAGGCAGATTTAACACAGCTGAATTTTCATCAGATTAAATTCAGAGTGGAAAAAACAATTCAGGTGAATTAATAAATTACCTAAGCTTCTCAAATGAGCTTTGAGATTTAGATATAGACTGAATATAGCCTTTCTGGATGCAATTAGAGGAACATCTGGAGATTCAGCTAGATCATTTGAAAAACATTTGCAATTTTGATGGATTATTCAACTGAAGAATGGACAAGTCGTGACTTCTCCTGTAAACACAGATAGAACTTCCAAAACCTTTCAGACTTCTGTTTACACAGAATAACAGCAACACTGAAAAAGAGTAAAATGCAGGTTAGCATAAGATACTGAAAAGCTAAATAAATGCAGTTAAACATGGCAAATGCATTTAAAAATAAAACTCATTGCCAGCAATACTCCACTGAATTTCGTTACTGAGGAGCATATTGTGTAGATATCTTCTCTCCTAATGGTGTATTGCCCCTTGAATTGTTTATGTTCTTAAAATGTAATTAAACAAAGGCTGTAAATGCCATACTGGAAGCCAGAATCAGACCCATAATAATTCAACAAGGATTTAGACAGTTTTGAAACAAATAAGACATTCATTATTTTTATTTTAGAAGTTATTTAAATCTCACAATTCAAGGAAGTGACATTTTAGTCTGACTAAGGGCAAATCTCAACTAATCTGAACTTCTCTCTCCCAAGTCTAAATCAAAAAGTCAAAAAAAAATAACAAAGCAGGCTCTCTTCCCCCTCTGAAGATGAGCCAGACCTTCAAACCAGGAAAAATAAACCATCAAAAATTTTCCAGTCTCTTGTGAACAGAAGCTATGCTCTGACATAAGTATGATCTGGGAAAGAGAGAAGGGAGATCTCCAATTCTGGAGCAGGACCATCATTTTGTTCACTCCACACCTGGGTTGTCATGACCCCTTGTCCTGGACAGAACAATGACTTTGTTCTGTGTAATGTTTTTTAATATAAGTTTTGTTTGGTGAAGTTTGAGTATGGAGAATGGAAATAGCAACAGACTTCAGAAATACTGATTTCCCTAAATAATGACTGATATTTCTATTAGATACATAGGTGCCAGTGCCAGCAAGATGCAATTTGTGAACATCTGGCCTCCTTTTACTAATTTCTATCATCAACCTACCTATTCAGAATTTTCTTATGAGGCTTCTGAACGATCACAGATAACCTGTACTAGAACACAGAAATGCCTAGCAATTGAAAGAATTGTCACAGGAGCAGTTTCACTTATTTCCATACAATAAACTAATCTTGAGCTTCATGACTTTACTGCCTGTGTTTGTGCATGACTGACCACTAGACCTTTTCTTGGTGCAATACACCTGAACCAGCCTTTTTCAATCAAGAAGGAAGGAAAAGCATGGCAGTAAACAAATTTGAGTTTTGCAAATGCTATTGCTGTTTGTCAAGAGCTATGAAGAAAAAGAAACACACATTCACCCCTGCCTGCACATGTTGCAATTTGGGCAAAACTATCTTCTGGCACATAGATACAGCTCTTTGATTAAATCCCATCCTAAGCATGTGTTACGATGAATGCCCTAATTTTCCAAACTCTCAGCACATACATAAGCACAGTAAATCAACAGGATTATTCATTAGTTAAGTACCAGCACAGCATGTGAAGTTAAACCTTTTTTAAGATCAAGGCCTACAAAAACGAAAACAGACTCAGGGGGATATGTGGTTTCATTCAGAATTTTTGCACTGAATCAAATCACTCCGAGAACATACTTTCAAAATGTAACTTTTTTTTGTTTGTTTAGATATAATTAATATATTCTGGAGAAGATAAAAAAAAATCAAAACAAAGCAAACAACCCAAAAACATTTAACATTTACTGAAGGTTATTGTGATTTTTCCCCCCAAATCTGGTGGGATTTTTCATTCTGGACTTTCCTACACATTGGACTTTGAATGTGAAGCACATGAACAATAGAGGCATGAACGAGACAACAGGGAAAAAAGTAACAGCACGGATGCAGCATAGCAGAATTTAAAAAGCATATACTAGAATTTCACATGGGCAACTCCTCTGAAATTTTGTTCTATTTTTAAACCATACATAGCACACATCTAGCTACATACCACCCATTTTCCCAGAGATTATGGACCCTGGTGAAATACAACTAATATGTCATATACTTCTCATTCAGATATATAAGCAAGACACAGAGAGTCTGCAAAGCTCCTAATTGCTCACTGATAGAAGCTATGATCTTTTTCCTGCACATTTTTATTCTTGGCAATATTTCCTCTCCCTCAGGAAATAGTCCAAAATCAGCTATATTATACCACACGAATCTCCATTAAAATTAAGGATAGAATTTCCACCCATTCCCATGTGTATTGTTTTGCATTTAAACTGTACTTGCACTACAGAGAAACAAGATTCATCCTGTGGTTAAAGTGCTTCAGTGGGTCTCAGGGGGCTTAGGCTTAAATATTGTTTGTGTCAGAGGGTGAACATAACATAGGGGAAAAAAAACATTTAAAATTTGTTCCCACGTAAATAGCAAAATTCCATTTGCCTACTGGCCTTGATCCTATAGATAAGTATAATGAAGAGAAAGTTAGGTATGGAAGTAATCTCATTCCCATCAAAGTTAGCGGGTCAGCTCCTATCACTCCAGGGACACCATCACAAACTGGGGAAAGTGGGGTCCTATTTCAGAGACTGGTACTGGATTTCTCTCTCCAGGCTACTGAGATTGAGTTGTTTTGAAAACAGGATTAAGAGAGAAATACATTTCAAAAGAAACCCTAACCAAGCAACCAAACAAAAAAAAAAAAAAAAAACCAAAAAAAATCCAACACAAACAACTCCAACAGGCTTCACGTAGGGTTACTCAGGATCCTGGTTGCTAGCCCTTGACTTCTCACAGCCTGTTCTCCACCATGAGCTGTCACCCACAGGCAGCCCCTGAGGCTTAAGAACCATGATGGACTCCATCATCTCCAGAAGCCAGCTGTCATCTGGAAAAGTTCTGTTGAATACCAACTGTTCCCATTTTTCATAGTCCTCTCCCTTGTCTTAACTGATTCTTCCTTTATACTCACAGCAGCTCAGCACAGGCTCGTGCTTCGACACTTACACCATTTTAAATACTCTGCACATCACAAAATACTTTCACATCACATTTAATTCCCTCCTGTTGCACTTCTGTCTTATATACCTGAAGTTCACGGGGGGATTTCAGACTTTGGTTCTTCGGACTGGCATCCACAGAGTTAATTTTAAAGCTTAAAGAAGTAAAATCACCTCCAGGCAAACCCTTTATGAGCAGTAAGCATTACCATTCATTTCTAATCCCTGTTTCTCTACACCCACAGGAAATAACCATGAGAAATATGGGTACTATGAATCATTTATGGTGTTTCCCTTGCATGAAAAATTGCTTTCCTTACCTATATGATCAGGGTGTCCGTTTCAGTTTGTCATGCCTTTCAGACAGCAGCAGGTCAAGCAGAGGCAGTTTTCTACCCACACCCTCACAAGAGCAGATAGCTGGAACAGTTTCACCTGAAACATTGTTGTGGCCCGTATTCTAATTGCCGCACTGCCCAGTTCTGAGATGAATCCTAAGGCAGACACCTCCAGCCCATCACTTTGAGGAAGCATCATCTCAGGAAAGATAGTTCCTGATACAGTACTACAGAATAATGCAGTAGCTTGGGCAATAATGAACTGAGAATCTGTTCATAAAATAGTCATTTTAATATAATTCTGGAAACATCATGTTTACATTAATTTTATTTCCATTCAGTTGAGTACTGTGAGTGTCGGCATCTGTTAACTGATAGCTGTTTTTCCAATTACGGTGTTCATAGCAGTAATCATTTTAAAACTAACACATTCTTCCTCCCCTTCCTATAAACAGAGAGCTTGGAAACTATTCCAAGGAGGTATGAGAAGCTGTGCTGGGAGCAGGGAAATGACGGTACTGCTACTTCCCTCTACTTCGTCACATACAGCCCATCTCTGCTATGCAACAGCACTGCCAGCTCCCAGGCTCCTTGACAAGCAGGGAATGAGCGTTGGGCAGGTGAGAAACACTTGCAGCACCACCTAAATCCCTTGAATTATCGGCTGTCTTTAGAATATAAAAATCAACCACCCATTGCCTGACAGTAACCTGGGGGTATGTGAAGGCAGGATGCCCAACTGCAGTAAGCTGCAACTCCTCACTGCAGATTTTGCTTTCATAAGCTCAGTATAAAAATCTGTATTAAAGTTTAAATAGTGTGTCCCTAATCCCATGTGCTGCAGAATCATGCAGTCCTGGAGAATAAGAAAAAAACTGTAATACCTGATGCAATAGTCCCTCAGTTCTGGAAGTAATGCCATTATGCTTAACGCAATCTGATGTTAGTTAATAAATCTGGGCTTGCTATAGATTTCAGGCATAGACACATCCCAGTGCTGGAATTCTTCAATGCCACTGCTTCCTTTAGTGGCCAGCTCCATATTCCAATAAAGTGAAGTTGAAAGTTTTCAGGTTCATATTGTCTTGTCTCAAACCTCTTCCACAATTTTGATATATAGATTATAATATTTTATTAAGTTATATCCACAAATTTTACTATTTGTCCCTTTTTTTTTTCTGTTTTTATAGTTCAGCAGCTAACTCCCATCTGAGGTAGAAACACCAGTGTATTACATGCAGTATCACCATTAAATGAAACATGCTGATGGTTTTCCCAAACTTTCTATTTTCCCTTGAAATAGATGGGCTGAAATAGCTCATAGATTCTGCTTTTATTGCAGACAATTACTGTCTTTTGTGTGGAAATACAAAGAACCAGGTCCCCACGGAACTTAAATCTAAAGCTGAAGTTACTAGTAAACTTTGGGCATCTTTATCCACTGCAAATGAGCTTTGCAGGTGGTGGAAACAGCTCTGCTCTCCCTTTGGCAACCTCTATCAAATTAAATGGAAAGACACCTGCCTACTACAAGGAGCTCTGAATCCAGCATTTATTCAAAGATGTCAAATCTTGCACACTGAGACAAGTCCTTCTAGCATTTCCAGGCATTATTTATCCCAAGTTTGTGATATTTTTGAATTCTTTGTGAGAAACTCCTAGTTTTTAATCACAGGAACTTCCTTAAGCCACTCAAAATCAAATTCAGATCTCTAGTTGGTTTCAGATGTAGAGTCATTGCCATTTCATAGGAAGATAATAAAACCTTGCCGTTACAGCAAAATTCACCCTCAGAAGGGCAGTACATTAGTACTGAGATTACCATGATACTCAGCAGTTTACTTCAGTGCTGGTTTTTAATATTTTCTATTTTCAGCAAAGATTGCTGAAAGAACTTTAGGCTTCTGCTGGCAAGTTACTGGTAATGTTCTGGACTCAGCACCATGTATAAACTGGACTTCCCATAACTGATAAGCTTGAATAATATTTCATACCCACTGAGCATAACTGCAAGGGAAGACTGTGAAAAAAAGGAAAAAATAAAGCAGCATAGAGAAAATGAAGCTTGAGAAGGGAATATATATATATATTTAGAAGCTACAATTTTCAAAGACAGTCAGAGAAATGACATAGTTACAGTGGGAACATCAGCTCCACAGTGGCCACTCTGACAAGTTCAGCCATGATTTTGCTGTTAACACTCTCCAGTTGATGCTTCAAAACTATGCCACCTATCGGCATTTTAAAAACATTGTTCTCCAACACATGGTGACTCACATCTCACTGTAGGCATTGGTGGACTTATTAGCCTCCTCCAGAACTTTTATTGTCTGATTTACTTAATTAAATGTGGGCTTTATTATTCTAATATCTATGGCAATTCTGTACTTAACTGAGAGTTACCTGCACTTTTTATACTTATAAATAGCAATTATTTGTGTGTATATTTCACATTGTATTTGCAAATCTCAAAGCACCTTGCACAGAATATTTTCCCCATTTGCTTTGCAAAAGAGGAAGAATGAACAATCCCCTTTACTCATTTGCTAAAATGCAACAATTTTTAGCCCATCACAATCGCTTGATGTACCCTCTTTCATCAGGTAGTATTGTTATCCTAACAATACTAAAGATGGTAATAAAACAGGCAATAACAGCAACCATTTTACATGTTGAAGCATCAGGAAAAGGGACTCCAACTTGCACTTTAAAGATGTTACAAAATCAACAGACTCATCATACACAGAAGACGATCCATAGCCACTTCGAACTGAAGCAATAAAGCATTCAAACAGATTACAAGCTCTGAAGTTAATCTAGTGCTTTACATCGTAGTTTTTTATAGCAGAATGAATTAATACCATGCTCCAATAAGCGTAGCAATAGGTGGAAAGATGTAACAGCATGTCTGGATTCTAAATAATACAGAGGAGCCTTTACATATGGAGGAGATGTTTTCTGTTGCTGTGGGTCTGTTACCTTTCAGAAGTGCTAAAAATTATTTCTGCCTTAAAGGAAGAATAAACCAGGCTAAAATACAGCACATTTAAATTCAATATCCTGGCTTCAATAAAGTTTGGAGTCTTTCAGAAGATGTGGAATGAGTTTAATTTCAGCATCATTTGACTAAATCTTACCCCTAGGTTTGCTTAATTATAGAGACAGTGGAAGAGAGATGAGATCATAAATCTCACAGTGTTAGGAAGCTATGCTAGTTAAAATTCAGCTAATAGAAAAGAGGTGCCTCCTGTGAGATTGAGCATGGATACACCATAGAAACTATGGTAAAAAAACACAATTGTATTAATTATGTGCAATACTTACCAGCTTATCTTTTTCAATATATTTACTGTGCCACACTCTGAACACTCTGAAGTAAGTGCTTTATTACCGATTTCTCAAAAACCCAACACACAGTGCCTTCCTGTTTCTCTTTTCACCTAACTCCTACTGGCATCAGTAATGAGATATGGAAAGAGGACAAAAGAGCAGTCTCATCCTTACAGAGTCACAGCCCAGATGAACTGAGTGGTTTCTTCACCACCTCACTAGAAATTTGTGAGGGACACAATGCAAACCCCTGTCATTCCAGCTCACTACCAGTACTTTTTTTTTTTCATAACTGACTCAGATAAAGATAAAATCCTTTTAATTAAATGGCCTTGGATTTCAAATGAAGACAGAAAAGTTCACAGGTTTTCTTGAAGCATGTTTCTGTTCATACCAACATGGCTGAGAATTGCAAGTTCCTCAACAGACCAACAAATGGCAGAGGCAACACATAGGCAATCAAATTAAGACCCACTGGATCCTAAAACTTCCCATGCAATTCTGACTGTCTATTTAGTCGTCTGCTTTTTATATTTTTAAAAGACAATGTGACAGGGAGAAACAGTACAAAATATTTTCTACAAATGGTTTAGAAAAATTGTAAACACAACGCCAGAATGAGGCTTTTATGTCTGATACTCTGATAAATCAGAGTACTGCCAGTCCCCGGTAATGTAAATGACATAGTGCAGTTTTGACGTGACAAACGCATTGATCCTTGCTGATAGTTGTTTTGCATCATTTATTTGAAGCATACACCAAGCCAGCCTTATAGGAAAATTCTTTTAACCGGAGATAAACTTCTCAATTGACTTGAGTCAAGTTTTGTTGCAAAATTCAAATCCTGAAACTTTCTTCCAGATTGCTTTTTAATTAACACCTTGTTCAGAGCTAATTCACAGTCTTTAAAATGAGCCAGTTAGACACTTTGATATCTTTCCTGCTAAACCATACTTTTAGGTTGATGGGGAAAGCTTCCTCTGGTCTTCCTGTTTAAATACTTCTAGTACATGCTAAACAATAGCCTGGCTAGATCTTTCTCTTATTATCTGGGGCATAACACAGCATCTCACCTTTTCCAGTAGAGCATATAATTTGTTTCAAATAACAACTTCTCTGACTACACTCCAGTCCTATTCAAGTGACATGTCTACTCTGTTCAAATGAGTTAAGTCCTGCATCACTCTGACATATCTGCTAACAAGGACTTGGAGTGTTTATTCATGTAATCATGCATTTATTGTTATGCTCCAGTCTTTCTTCAGTACTATCATTAGTTGTTCACACCTAGTCCTGGATAGGCTCCCACTGATCAAAAAGCCAGCATGGCAATCTAACTGAAAGCAATCAGTTTTGCAGACCCTTTCTTGCTGGAATGAATACAACTGCTGGAGGAGCATAAGAAGCTACGCAGAAACCTATCTTTGGACAGTCTTCTGAAAGGCCAGGAATTGCTTTGTAGGACATGTACATAGCACATAGAGGAAAAGATTGTGATTGTGTGCTTCCAGTATTATTCAATATATTGTGATCAATGGTAGACGCTAATTCCAGGGTTCAGTCTGAACCTTCTGCACAGATTCTGTTAGTGATTGTGTGAAGTTGCAACCTAGTGACTTCTCATTGAACTTGTCTGGAGTTAGCTCTTGCACATTATACAAATGCTACAAATCGAGCTTATGCCTTTGAGGGTTATACCGAATAGAAGATTATCCTTCAAACTGTTTTGTACACAAGATAGTGATCTTAGCACCTACAGCTCTCTCAAGAAGGGAGAGAAAAGGAGGCTGCTGCAGAATCCCCCAACTTACTGCACATAATGCAGTTAGGATCTCTCCATGCAGGACTGATGAATCCATAAAGCTCAAATCTGTAGCACATTTTAATTTCAAGGTTTTATATATTATATTATATATATATTTTTTGCATGCAGATATAATCCTGATAATTGTCTCTATTCCATTATGGTGTTACAGAGAAGAGACCAAGAATCATGGCAGTGAGCAGTTTCACCTCACATCCAACCTGTTCTGTTCATACTTTTCATATAAATTTCTCAATGGAGCTCCACTTGTCTTTGTCACTTTTATTCATCTATGAAACTCTTTTCAGACTGCCATTCTTAAGGGAGAGTGAGTAATTAGCTTTAAAATGTCCTCTCTTCTATTCTTGGAAATTATTCCTATGGAGAACATGTCTTAGGCAAATTATTACATATGCTGTGTTTAACAGACAATACCTGTAATGGTAGCGTACCAAATCAAAACTTTACAATCCATTCAAAATGGCACTTTTATCTGTCAGTTTGTTTTGTGCCTTTATTCTTTGGAGTACAATACATTTGATATTATGTATGAATAATAATACATAATAAATAATAATTAAAAAAATAAACTTTCAAATAGACCAAACTAAAAAAAGAGATTTTTCCCAGTAATAATTTTTTGTTTATTATAGAAATGATGTGTTGGAAGTACAGCTAAGTAGCCTAAAATCTTGATTGTGTTGAGACATAAGACAGCAAAACAATTGACATTTTCTACTGATTATACGCAGTGTAATCCACAGAGAGAAAAATAAGAGATGGAAAACTGAACTGAGTGTTTCACTAGTGCTGCTGTTGTCTGAATGTTAATCAATAAAGCAATAAATAAGCTGCCAAGTTAGGCACATCATAGCTGTGGAACTTGGGCATAGTTCTCTAGAGCACATTTAAGGAGAGAAAAAGGTTGATTTATATTGAATTTGTATTCAAATTTGAGCTTTAGAAATAAAATACAGATCTTCAGTTAACACTGAATAAGCCCCTCTCTTTCCACATCAAGAAAAGAATAAAAATGTCTTTCTGCTATAACATTCAGAAATCTAAACTTCTCCAAGAGCTTATAAGCAATGAGTCTTTCAGTTTTTTCCTGTGAATGACTCTGAACAAAACGCATGTTAAAAAAAAAAAGCATCAACAATTACTAATTTATACTTCAAAACAACCAGACTGGTAAAAATACGAAATAAGCTAAGCCTTAAGACATCTATGATGTATGTCTTCCAGCCCAGCAGGTTTTCAAGACTGGTAGACAAAACCACAGCTGACCTGGTAGTCCTTCTCCAAGTAGGTTAGATCACAGATGCTCCTCTGATTCTGGGCGTGTTTCTATTTCATCATTGGTTAAGAAACTAAGAAAGAACAAAAGCTTAGCTTTACTAGAAGGACCTCTCATGAAAACAATCAATTGAGAACTAATGTACCATTAGAAGATCTATCCAGGTAGAAAATCAATAATAATAACTAAAAAATAATCATTATCATGTGAAACCTGTTCAATCAAAATTTTTTTAAAAAAGCACTGAAAACTAGAAAGGCATTAAAGACAAAAAAAATACACTAAACATTACATACTGGAAGAAAAAGTAAGGTCCATCTTTACTATAAGAAGAGTACAGCACACCCTCTTCAGAAATACAGCTCTGCATTCAAGCAGAAAATGAAGTGTGATAATCCAAAAGTCAATTAATTAAGTTGAATTAAAATTAGAGGAGAATTCTTTAGGAATTAGAGCAACCTACTTCAGTGTTTTTGTCCTGAACTGATTTACTACTATATACCAGCTATTCTTCGATATTATTAAAACATAGATGCCCATGCTGTGAGATTATCTAAAGTTGTTCCATGATCTTCCAACATAAAACTTATAATTTCTTCAGAGAGCAGACCTTTCCAAACGCTTTTGTTTCCTTTCTGAAACCTGCCCTCCAGATGGGTGCTTGCCTCTCCAAGCCGTGTCCACACCTCCAGTTTATATCTGTAGAAAGAGTGTTTTGCAAGAGAAGTCATAAACATTACACTATCTTTTTTTACAGTAAGCAGAAGAGGTGGGATACAGGCTGAACAGTAGTGTCTTAGTTTTCCTAAGGGAGGGAGTACTGAATTGGCATTTTTCTCAAGGGAAGTGTCAAAATTGGACAGGAGGGAACCTCATGAGAGAAAAGTCAAACAGAACTCACCTTTTAGTGAAAACAAGCTGCCCCGCAATTTAAAAAATGTTTTCCACTGGTAATAACTCCTGAAGGTTACAGTTACTGGTGTGCTTTATTTCTCATTGTTGATAATGTCTATGACCTTTGCAAAAATGACTTTCCCCATATAAGCCCAAACTCAACTTTCTGTATATATACACAGCTTGTATGGACTACCTTCATGTGATACATAGTCACAGCCTCAGACTCTGGTATGCTGAGCCTCAACATCGGACCATCAACAGCTTTCCTGATGTTTGGCAGAACCATTCCTCTTCCAAACACAGTATGTGGTTAAAGATTGTTTCAGGCTGCCGCCAGCACATAAACATGCTACAAATCATCTTGTTTCTATGGAAACTACATACCACAGACACAGTAAGAGACTGCTTCAACAAAAGCTAAACAAACCAAGAATAGCTAATGTGTGAAACCTTAAATTATTTTTCCCTCTAAACAACAGTGCTGTTTGCCCTCAATGATAACTCTGGTTAAGAAATAGCATGTGCAGAAAGCGTAGACTGAACATTCTAATAGTTTTTACTAATTTGGGTGGAAGAACATTTTCAGCATTTTAAAGAGACTTCATTTTGTAAGATGGTAAGCATGATTCCTTTGAAGGTCTCTAGTCTGATTTCTTAAAATGGTGAGATATTAAAAATAATCAGTTACCTTTAAAGTCGAAACCTCCATTTGACAACTGTCCCTATTCAACCACTATAGTTTAATCATTAGTCATTTTAATGCATGAGATGACAATCAATGGCATCATAAAAACAAAGGCTGGATTGTCAAAGAAACTTGGAAGGCACTTGGATGTCCAGATCTCTTAGGAGCAAGTATATGTTTTGTTCTTAAATTTTTAAAAGAAGTAAAACCCTGATATTATTGCATTACTTTCTTCATCCATATAAATTAAAAAAAAAAGACAAAACAAAAAAACCCAAGCCAAAGCATTTTTACCTCCTGATCTGAAACAACTAGAAAATCAAATCCAAACTAAAATTGATAACATCAGTTTCTCTGCAGAACATCCTCACCAGCAAATATTTTAAGTATTTACCATGTATAAGCATCCTAGTAAAAAAGGAAGAGCCCAAAATAAATGGAAATGGTCACAAAAGGGTTACAGAAAACAATTCCACAGATTACTTTTACATTCAAATAGTCATGTTTTTCTACTATTCCTGGAGTTTTATAAATAACGTAAGAGCTATCTGGCATAGCACGAGATCTAATTATAAATAAGTTATAATTAAGTACCATTTCTAAATTATATAACACAATATCAATATAAATGCATTCATTATGTAAATGGTTATTTTATTGTTCATTTAAAATACATAATGAAAATGCAAATAGTAGGTGGACAGCATGCTAAATAAGAGCATAAATGAAGGAAATGTATCTTGGCTGGGACAGAAGATACAAGTGTGAAAGAACAAGAGCAACACTCACTTGTCTCTTTGACAGCAGACAAGAATATATGTTCACGAGCTATTCTCATGCATCATATCCAAGTTTTAAGATTTCAGCATTAGACATGTATGATATTTACTTTGAATTTCAGAAGCCTCTCTCCTCTCACTCTCAAGAGGGCATGAGAGGAAGATACATCCAAATGCGTCCAAACTCCTGCTGTTTTTTCTACCAGAATCTCAGACCAAAACATAGCCAAGAACTTCCTCTGTATATCAACCAGCACTAAGGGTTGAACTTGATACTTGAAGTGCTTATAAAACAATTTTCAATTACTTGAGCTCCTAAGGGGGCATCCAGAGACTAAATAACTCGTGTTTTCTGTGGACCAGACCAGGAGGAACATCACAGGCACATGCTACACAGATACATTTCTGAACTAGGATGAAGTAACTGTTCATTACCCTAGACCAGAACTGGGAATCTAGATACTCCAGGTGAACTATATTTGTAATTACTTCAAAGAGCCCAGCATATA
This sequence comes from Scolopax mira, assembly GCA_004320125.1. Taxonomy (NCBI): domain Eukaryota; kingdom Metazoa; phylum Chordata; class Aves; order Charadriiformes; family Scolopacidae; genus Scolopax; species Scolopax mira. Next base: position 14,102 of record BJBW01015258.1, read on the forward strand.
TCTTTATTAAACCATATTTACATGTCCTAAGAACACAGCTCAGCTGGAGCAGCTAACAAACATCATGTCAGTTCAGATAAATCTCCCTGAACAGCAGTAACTATTTTACGTGGCACCTAGTGAGTGTTCATACTCAATTTTGACAAGAACTATATTTATTTTGCCAGAATGTAAAGGAACATGATTTGGCATTTCCCAAAGTAGCCTTTCTTCTTCCTTCACTGCATTTAATGTCTTGATTACATTGGTTCCTCTGGAACCACAACCTTTGGTTCCAGCTACTGAAATTATCAGCTTGCAGACACTTAATGACAACGTTAAGCTTTTAGAGATTTTACATAAGATAAACATTGGTCAGAGCTTTTACAAATAGTTCCTCATTTTTAATATCTTTCTTGTGAAATTGCAAGTTTAAAGATTAGTAGTTCTCAGCATACAAACTAAATATTTAAATATTCTTTAAACAAAAATCTTCTGCCAAACATTTACACAAATCTACTCAGAGCCCTACAAAAAGCTTCAAGACAATTCTCAGCTTACTCACTTCCTTCAGCCTCTCTCCAAGCAGCTTATTTTCCCTAGAGGCTCAGCATACCCTTTGCTTCCTTCTACCTTAGACATGTCCAGTTTAATTTCTTAATTGTAAGAATGATAATGCTCATAATTTAGCAAGATTTGTAAATCATAATTAACATCTTTGCAGTACAGGTACATTCCCACTACTATCTTACCCACCTCAAGATTGCTAGTCATTCAGTATGCTTGCTTCTGTAGGAAGAGAGAAATCCCCTTACCATCTTTCAATTTACCACTGGTGAACTGAAACTCCTACCTTGTACCTCCACACCATTTATACTAAGTAATTCTTCAAAAAGAGACTCATGAGGGGAAATCCTGGCCTGCAGATATCAGCCAGATTTGGCTAGAGCAACAGGTGGGGAATGCCATTTCATTAATTAGGCCTTCCAGCTGGTTGGCACATCATCCCATTAGAATTACTAACACATGGTTTAAACCAAAACCCCCAGAAACTGCACAGCTTCATTGTGTTCATAGTAAAAACCTAAGCAAAACACCAGCACCCCCAAGACACCAGATATCAAGAAACAAGAAATCTTTTAGACTAAATTTACATATGTTTCAGAAGAATTAAAGGTGAATTTCCAAGCCTACTTTTTTCAGGCTGTGCCAGGAAATGCTAATACTTGAAATTTCCACGCTTTTATTTACCCCATTACCACCTTTGGCCATCCTGAAATTCAGAAATTTCATAGATTTGTTAGTGAATAGTTTGTTCTAATAAACTAAAGCTTTGTCAAGTTAGGGAAAGAAAAATACTCAGCTTGTAAGCGTTTAAGCATGCAGAGCTGTTCCCTCGTTTATGGCCTGCTTCTGCAGATGCTTCACTATGTGCTTGAATATGCATTATGAGTAGTCCCAATACCTTAAATGGAATTGATTCCAGCGTATAAAATGGGGCCAGAATGTAAAGCTGTGCTGCAGCTGGATATTAAGTAGTCTTATTTACTTTAATGAGTAAGATACAAATCCTTAAGGGGGTTTTTTCCCTCCTAGACAGGAATGAGGTTGTTCTCTCCAGGCGTCGCATTTGTAGACTGAAGATCTTATTTTCCAAGCAGTTCTTCCTTCTGTAGAGTTTTATCCTGAAATATGTTTATACTTTGTATTTTATAAGAAGCCAACTCAGTTTTGTCATTTTGAGATGTTAACTTGTTCTTGTTCAAATGACTGCCACTTTCTGCCCCAAGCCAGGATGCGAGTAAGTTAATAATCCTCTTTTATCCTGTCACCTCTCTAACCCAGAACCAAGGAACTCCAGTGATGCCTGCCTCAGAAATACCAGAATAACCACTCCAACGCTATAGAGGCAATGTAGAAAACACAGAGATACTATTTTCTGGAGCTGTTACTCTGAGTTTACAAATGATTGTTTTCATCCAGGCTTTAGCCTGTTTAGTCACCCCGTGGAGCAGAAGCCAGGAACTTTGTCTCAGGTCAACCAGCTCCATCCTGCACCCAGGTTGTTGAAGCGGGACAGGAGCAGACCAGCTGGGAGCAAGCCCAGTTCTGTAAATCTTAAACCTGATGCATGACATCCATCAGGTCTGTGTCTGGATAAAGAAGGTAACTAATCTTTTGTTGGAAGCTATTGAGTTTTGCTGCCTTTAGTTTTGCATATATTGCATACAATATATGATATCTGTTCACAGAAATTTGAGTTCTCTTTTCCAAGGCAGAATCTTGAATCTACTGTTGAATAAAATTACTCAGTGTCCTTTATAAGCATGAGGTGCTGTTAAAATGCTATGATTGGCTCAAAGAATAATTAATAAATACTTAAGAATAGGTTTCTGGATTCTAATTAGCCATACACAGCATGCTGAATGTCTGAGACCATGTTTGTCTAAGGGTCAAAATTCCATTATAACTGGCCTTTTATTTACATGAATGCAAACTGTGTTTTTATCAAGCCTCCCTAGCAACTCTACCACAAAATTTTAAAATAATTGCCCTTCATTAACAATTACTAAGTGTCGGTACATAGTCTTTCCATAGGTATTTGTGCTGCAGAGGTCTGGCCAAAAGGATTAGAGCTATTGACTAGAACAATGGGAAAAAACTGCAGCAACTTGCATCATGCATTATACATAGCATGAGAAATCCCAGTGGCACCCAGACATTGGAGGCAGAATTTCCTCCTCAGATCCTCATGGTAATAGCTGAGTTGGATATACTGCACACACAGAGAGAGCTGATTCCCCCAAAGTCAGGCTGACATCAAGGTACAGTAACTGAATATCACCATTTGGTATATTCCTGAGAGGAGGTATTTGCACTGAATTTCTAACGCTTTAATGCACATGTGTGAATTTAAAGGGAATGTGATAGAAAAGCAAGAGTAATATGTGATTCTAGAATTTTAAGGGTAGAAATAAACCTCTGTGTGAGGGTCTGGAGGTGAGATTTCAGCCAAAAAAGAAAATTCAGTCCCTAGTTATTAAGTTTAAGGTGCCAGTTTCAAGGCTGTAGAGTCAAGTCATTTTATGCCTCAATATAAACAACTGTCATACAAGCACAAGCAGCCTTATGTCATCTTTAACCTCCATCATCTAAAGTCATATTAACATGCTAAAGACAACTGCAAATAGCAAGGGAAAAAACCTAATGTATCACAGAAGTGGTAATTAATCAGTGAATATAAAAACAACTCCACCATCATACAGTGCAGAACCACTGCTACTGAAACGTGCTGTGTCTGATTCTTTTTTTACACCACTTGCCATACTGACTTTATTGTGTGAACTGGGAAATTCTCACAACTCATGCAGAAGGACATTTCCTCGTTTACTGGGTGAATTCTAAACTGATGATATTTCAGGGAAGAAGTAGAAATTAAAAAAACTCAACAGCTTACAGAGCGAACAGGCAAAATTTTCACCCCACTATAGTTGCTTAGAGCTTAAAGTGATTTTTTGAAGCAATATGATCTGAAGATTTGGTCCTGTGCTTAACCAAAAGGTTTGGGTTTATTTTCCTTTCCATATGGCTAGGAAAACTCTGGCAGAATCAGTTTTCTTCACAGCACTGCTCATTAGTGAGAAGGAAGAAAACAAGAAACTGATTTAGCTGGGCATTTCCCCATAAAGCCATAAAAAATTCAGTAGAATCAGACATGTCATGCACTTCTTGGTAAAATTACATCATTTACAGACTTTGTAAAAGGGCTCCATTACTAATCTCAAATGAGGTTGCAGAAACATTATTAAACATAGTGCTTTAACTAGTTAAAATTGGTCCTTGCAGTTAGAGTCCACTTATATGCCTCTTTCTCAACAACTCCTCATGGGATAAGTTGGGACACTGGCTCTGACAAGACCTTTTCTCAGGAGCTGCCAAGGCCAGTTGCTGGCGGATCATTTTTTTCCTAGGCATTCAGATCTGCTGCTCTGTGGGACTTTCTTTACAGAAAGGATAGAAAGGAGAAGGGAAGGAGTTTCCCCAGGGACTCTTTCCCCTTCTGGAATTATAAATTCTTCCTTTTAGCCCTGAGATGTACCTGTGACCATGCCTAAGGAGACCTACAGGGAAGTCAGCTCACAAAAAACAGGGAAAAGTAGGCTGCCTTATTGCCCTTCTTGAAGTGAGGATGCTATTTAAAGAGGAAGAAGGAAAAATCAGTGAAGGAAGGAACAGAGGAGGTAGAGAGCTCCACATCATGCTGGGAAAACAGTAAGGGAACACTCTAGCCTGGGAATTGCAAGGATCCAAGCATCACACACAAACACAGACTAGGTTGGAACAATGCTGGGATTTCATATAAGTTATAGGTGCTTCAGAGAAAAAACTGGACCTAAACTTAATAATACTCCACAACAACATAAGAACAGAAATATCTTAATAATGGGTAACTTTTGTATTTCCACAAGCTGGAGTAAGGCAATCCACACTGAGTAGAAGGGATTCTGTGTATCCTTGGGCATGCTCAACTCCTCATATCCTCCAAACTTTAAAAAAGTCCCTTTACCTCTCTTTAGGTGACTGTATATCCTACTCTCAATTGTTATTTGTAACGCTCTAAAATTGTTCATCTCTTGAGGCTAAGGACGTAAAACGCTGCAGGTGTACTTCAGTAATTCATTAAATTTAATCAGTCTAGTACCACCATAATTAGCAAGATAATATATGCATAAACAAAAAGGTAATCAACATTGAATATTTAGAAAAAATTATTATTAAGACAAATTCCAATAGGTACCAGTTTTTAAAATACTAAACATATATTTATTTTGCATTATTATTAAAACCCCCTGAATCCATTAAGTGGAATATGGGAAAACCTGTGTGCCAAACCAACACAACCTTCTCCAACTTGCAGTTTACAGCAGAATTATGGCCTAAATATCTTTGTAATATTGTTTGACAAAAATTATACCCTGGTCTTCAGGTTTTTGAAATAAAGCTGCATATAATACATTTCAGTAAGTTCTGGTAGCACACTGAAAAAAACCCAGACTTTACAGCTTTTATAAAGTAGGTTGCCTAATATTTACATAGCTAGTGGCACCAGTGAAGCAATGTTAATTAATGCCATCTCAAAATTCAATTCAGTTATCTCAGTACTGAGAATTTTCTTTAAATATTTAGTGTTGGTGACTCATGCCAAAACCAAACACCAAAAGCACTTCTTCAGTGTAGAATTTAGGAACTCAGAAACAGTTCCTTGCTCAGCTCTTTCCCAGACTGGATAAATTAATTAATTTTTATTAAATAATATTTTTTCTCTTTATAATTTTCCATCTATAAAATGGAAACAATTCATTCTTCAAAATTCACAACATTGTCAGAAGACTGCATTAACACATTCACGCCATTAGCTGTAAACAAGTGAGAGACAACTCTTTTCTCGAACATAAGGACAGTCTCTTTTTATTTTTTTTTAATAGATACTGCATGGATTTTTCAGGGTTACTTTTCCCATATTCATTTTGAGATGCTTCATGATCTTTAACCAATGAGAGAAAGCTGTTTCTACAGATCCATTATTTTGCCCATTCACATAACAAATGCTAGACAATCCTTTTTTTATTTTTTTTTTGCCTCGGTATTTTTAGATAAGATATTTCTAATGTGGAAATAGGCTTTCTCCACTTTATAATGCCTTCAGACACACAGTTTATCTCTGGAATTTTAAAGAAGGCTTGCTGAATGATGCTGTATACTTTGCAGCTAAACGTAATTGTTTTTATATATTTTTACTACTTATAAACATGGAAAGATTAACCTTGTTTGCTTACCAAATCTAGTCAACAATTGTGCTAATTCATTTTATTTGTAGTTTTTCTTTTGGAAACAGCATTGGGCTACACCTAATTAGCTTTTTGATTTGGGCAGCAACAAACTGATGACATCACGTAAAAGCCATTTTAAACTAAATACTTATAAACCACATTTATGGCTAAACAATTATTCTCATATTTTTATCAAGTCAACCATTCATAAGGAGATAAATACATTTTACCAATATTTAAAAGAAATAAATTATGTAATCTAGAAGATGACGCAACACCACAGCTAATTCAGGGCTGATTGTTTTTTAGGCCTTTGGTGAAAAGCATGGTTTTATGTCCCAGCCACACTTGGTTCTGCCCAGGGAGAGTTTAGAAATTACAGTTATGCCTTCAAACACCACTCACTGACTTTAGATTAATAAAAATATATTGTTAAACTTCAGACTAATAAAAACAGACCATTACACTCCATTTTCCCCTTGCTCCCCAGTTGGGTCTAAACATATATTAAGAAATGTAATATATTACATCCTGTACATAATTGTTGTGATCTTTTTCTTACTTAAGATGCAGAGTAAAGAAATTCAGCAATGGCTTAAAATACTCACATTAACACATACCATTAAATGCCACTTGTACTTTTAACCCTCCTTTATTCAAAAATTTTAATTTCCACAGAAAAAAAAAGGCCAATAAACTCTTTGTTTTTAAAAAAGAGCACTTGAAAAGCAGTTATATTTTAGTGAGATATATCAATCAAATTCCTTAAAAATTTTAGAAAAACAACAGATTTGATCTTCTCCAGCCTTATTACCTCAGAACTTGATGTAGAAAAGTATATTACTAAATTTTATTTATACTTCTCCTTTTTCTTAGACTGAAATAGCAGCACACAAAATTTTTCACACAAAAAAGGAAAAAAACAAAGCCCTTCCCCAACAATATACAATTAAAACTCTAGATAACCAGTAACAGTATTAGTTAACTTATCCCATACGTTTAAAAGAAGAAAAAGACTGCTAAAAACATTTACAGTGCTTCCTCAATTGGAAATTGCTTAGTAAATGTATTAAAGCAAAAAGTACTTTTCTTCTATAACTCTGCATGAGGCAAAATATTTCAAGGAAGAAAGACCATCAGAAAACATTGTAAATGTCTTTCCTAACTCTAAATTAGGCTTTTACTAGTATTTATTGCACATGCTTATCATCGTACATTACATTAGAAAATGTAATGTACAGACAGGGCTGTAAAACGGAGATAATATACTGCCAATAGTAATTGGAAAAGAAACACAGTCTCACAAAAATATGTGTATTTCTGTAGTTATATTTAGGCCCACACATCTTTAGGACACAGGTAACCAAAGCCATGCCACTGTAATATGTAACAGAAGACAAGGAAGAGTATGACCTTCAGTTTATCTTTTACCTACTGCTTATAGAAAACTAATGTGTTTAACGCTTGCCAGAATATTAATAAATGCAGTTTATCATAGGATGAGATGGGGAAAAGAACTGCCTTATAAACAGGTAGTGAATCTTAGGTGTCTGGACATGAACTGTAGCAGCATAGTTTTGTTGTAAATTCAGAATATTAATCTGGGCTACAACATTGACTTGGCACATGGAGATTTTATTGTCTACCCTTTTTTATTTGTAGGATTCCAATGGTCAGTCTTTCTTCTTGCCTCCTGCTGCATAGCATCTTGCATGTTTTCCCATATTCCCTGGAAGAAGGAGAATGGATTGCATTTCTTCCCGAAATAAACATCTTTCAGTGTATTTGTTAGCTGCTTCTTTTCTAATGCTGATACACTCTTCATTTATTTCTACTCTTTATCTTATCTCCACTACAGCAGAACGTCAGTTAATCGGGATGACTTTTGTTTGAATTTAGCAATTCCCTAAATGAGGTATAGTTATTAGCTGAGATTAGATCTACACAAATACCAAGGTATTTGAACTTCCTGTCATTTACAACTTCAATCCCTGGTGTCTTGCTAGGATATTGCAATTTCAGTTTGAAAGTACAAGTTTTACTAAATCTCACTCCTACAATTATACATACATCCTCCCAATCTCACAAAAAATTCTCACTGTTATTTTAGGATTTAATTCCTTTATTATTGTTCCAGAAATCTGCTAATTTAGCACTTAGCAACTCATGTTGCTATTGTATTAATTTTTTAATTATTAAATTATTATTTTCAGTTATTACCTACTACATATATAATCTTTATTGCACCACCAATAATACCCATGTGCTCTAACGCCCGCCTACTTCTGTTTGAAAGACGGTCAAATGTAATCTTTATTTTTTCAATTCCCTTTCCTTTAATAGAGATCTATATTCTGACCCTGTTGTAAAACATGATGGTTTTTGGCCTTTGATAAGGGCTAAAATAAAGTGAGAGGATAACAGTGTTGCAGGATCAAATCCCCAGTGAGGCTACTGACTCTCCTGCTGCTGAATTACCCTAGAATGGAGCCTCATGAGCAGATCAGGCCAGGAGGACATCCAAAGAGATCCTGTATTATCCCACTCGTTTAGACATGACTTGTTCCTTCAAGAGGAATGATTCCTATTTAGCCCAGAGATGATGTGGGTTTAGCCTGGAGACAATGGACAATGTACATCAGGCCAGCCTAATGCACAAGGATAGTGATAATTACTGGCAATTTTTTTCCCTGTAACTCTGAGATCATGGTTCTGCATCTAGCCTAATTATGTTCGTATAAACCACAATTAGTTTTTCCTGTTTACCAATTAGCCTGGAAGATTTGCTGAATATATTTTGATGCTCAGCCACAAGGTACTTGCAGAAAATGCAAATTAAGAGCTATTAATTCATTTTTAATACAGTGGAATATAAATAAGAGTTTAAATAGGAGTATAAATAAGAATTCTTAGCCGTTTATTCATGTGATAACATCAAAAAAGAAATTCTTGTAAAAATCAATGGAGTCTTACTTCCTGGCAGTGACATGGATAAAAAAATCCCAAATAAACATACAAAGTACATTTATAAGTAATCTAATTAATTTTTTTCCTCTTTTTTAATTAATAAAATTCATATTATCTCATCTAAATTGTTATGTCTGATATTTCTTTTCCCAAATTTCACTAGTAGTATAAATAGTTACTTTAGTATTTTTTTCAACTGGTTCCATTGTTTATTATATATATCTGTAAAGAACAGGAGTATAATGAAAAAACCTTCCCATCAACTCCCTGAGGAGCTTAAATACTTTTTATGGAGTGCTACTTCCTAAAATTACAGCACAAAATTGTCATGAGCAGTCAACATTGCCCACGCTCTTCTTCCTTAGTTAAAACAAAAGAAGATATAAAGATACATGATACCTGATTTATGAATTATTTGGTTTATTGCATCACACTTAAGGAATAATTTCATGATTTTGTAGTATACAGCAATTGACAGCTGGTGAGTTTGATTAAATATTGAAGCTGAGGCATTTAGTCAATCCTGATAGCCATTTATGGCAGGCACTACATACCACAAAGCAATGAAGATTATGGCTATTTTACAAAAGCTATACCACAAAAAAAAGAGAAAAGGAAAAAATATCTCCCCTATCTCAGAAGATGGGCCCTGTTAATATTCTTCGGATTCTCCAAAGAGATGTTCAGTCTATGTTGCACTCTACTGAGGAAAGTGTGTCATTGACATCAGTGCACTTTGGATGTAGATAGTATGATGGTGGGAATAATCTCCACAACAGCCAATTTAGCCATTTTGGAAGTAACACATGATAGAGAGATCGTCACTACTGGGGAGAATAGCGACATGATGGAAAATTATCTCCTTCCAAAGAACTAACAAGATCCTTGGAGATCCTGTGGCTGGGAGAGCCATTCATTCAGGTATTCCTGCACCAGTTTCTGACCCTCCACCAGGAACTGCATTCCCAAAGGGCGTGACTCTTCACTCCTTCCAGCCTGGCAGCAATTTACATCTGACACTACGGGACTGGAAAGAACAATTAAAAGTTTGTATGTCTGCTACAATGCTTTTCTACACATGCTTTACATCCCCATTCCAAAAAACTCAAAAAATCCCAGAAAAACTATTCCCTGCCCAAATCACTTCTTGATAGAACCAATATTTACTACATTTTGGAATTTTAATCCTATTGAGAGTATATATATGAGATTTCACCAAGTGTTTAATTACAAGTAAAAGCTTTCCAGCTGCTTCTGCAGAGCAAAAAAAATGCAGTTTTTACAAAATTTTTGGTGCATACAGCAAAATCAAAAAGTCATTCAAATGACATAAACATGATCAGACCTCAATTCTGTGTGCAACTCTGTCTTCCAAAATATTGAGCCTCTTTTTTTTTTTTTTTTTGTAGTCTGTATTTTGGAATAAAACCTCTATTTGATGAAGACATATCTTTCCACACCATTTTGGTCAAGGGTGGACAGATCTTCAGGAGCAGAATTATCATTGCTAAACCACTGAAAATACTACTTGTATGCTTTTAGGTTACACAGTCTTATTTAGGCACCAGATGTTCCTAAACCAGGCAAATGTTTTCTCAAAGAAATGGCCAGGTCATATCCTTAATTAAATAAGATTTAAGAGATTGTCCTTAGATGATAATCGTTCATCACAAGAATTCCTACTCTTGCTAAATGATTAGTCCTACTCATTGTTAGATTATCTGCTTACCTGCCTTGCTTGTTAACTTTGCAGCCTGATAATATGTCATGCCTCCATGTAAGTGTACTTGTATTAATGAGAAATTAATCTAATCAATGCCCAGTACACAGCTTCCCTTCTCCTGCCCCTCCCAGACATCCTCACTGCTGCTGACAGTTTTCATGGAAAAGCATTCAAACAAAATGCAAAGCAGTGGCAGCAACTGATTCACAGCTTTCTAACAACATGATTATCATAATTACATTGTTTAACCACTGTTATCTTGCCTGTTAAGCACACAAGACTACATTTTTCTACTATGGATATTCTTCATGTGTAATTTTGTCACTGTATATGCAACAGGAATGCAATAAAATTATGTCACAAATGAGTGAGTTTTACAAGAGCTGTTTACAAGAGTTCCAAGAGCTGTTAATTTAAAGCCATTCACAGGATATATAAATTTTACAGGCAAAGTTATCAATTGTGTCACTATAACACATTTATATTGCTTTTCTATTACTTTTGAATTTTGCATTCTCTTGTACAAGGCAGGGGGAACTCCATTAATTTACCAGAAGACACTATTAAGTACTTCACCCTCTCACAGTGTGGTAGTTACCTTACTCATCACCTCCTCACCCATACTCTGTTTGGGTAGTTCAGGTTTCCCAATAAACAATGTTAGTAATTGGGGCCTTGAATGTAACATCAGAGAATTTGCATACACTTCCCTTCTATATTCCCTCTCTCTGTAAAGCAGAAATCATTATTTAAGAAATGTTAAGAACTGGAAGGCAATATAGTTGTTAGTTTTGGTTGGGTGCTGCTTTTTGGGTGGTTTGGTTTGTTTTTACTGATCAGTAAAACTAAAGTATAACTATCTTTTTAGTATATATACATGTGGAAGAGCGGCTAAGGCCACAATCTCCTTGGAGTGAACAATCCAGCCTTTTGAG
>BJBW01015258.1:25613-47161 GCA_004320125.1 Scolopax mira
AACTTTAGAGCTTAGCCTATCCTAGACTGTCCGTTTCTCGTGGACAATAACTTTGCACCAATCATATAACTGTTGCTAACGCGTACTCTGCTTGTTTGTCTATATAAACTCTGTAAAACTTGAATAAAGGGAGAATGACCATACTCATATTGAGGTTACGTCATTACTCCGGGTCCGGCTCCCACTCCGACATCTACATATAAATATAAAAGTATCAAAAGCAAGGCTACAGCCCAGCAATTGTAACCTATTGGACCCATCAGTCATCAAGACCTATAGAAGTCCTTCAAAATTAATTTAGATTTCATTCAGATTGCTGCTGATGCTGCAGTGAATTTGGCCAGGTCAATAGGACTCTTCAGTGCATAACTGCATGAGCCTGCAAAACTACCTGAGGTTTCCCAGGTATCATGGATATTTAATGCAAGTTGTGGGGGAACAGCACTTCTCTCTCAACACACAGCATGATGAAGATGAACTTGATTTTCTGTTTTTACTATAGATCTGACAACAAACACTTTGCAAGCCAGCAATCAAAAAGAAGTAAGTCGTTAAATTATTAAGGGACAAGGTTGCAACCTGAATAAATATGTGCTGTTTGTATCATCTGAAACTAACATCCACATATTTTATCTTCTATTAGAAGTCATTTTTCTGTTCACTGAAATATATCAGTCTTGCATTACAGCGTTGCGGAATGGTCCCTGGGATGCACAGAAACTCCTGAATTTTACATGTTTCCAACACAGGATTACTCAGTTGCAAGTTATATGCAGTTGTAACAAAATGCATTTCCATCATGGAAGAAGTAAATTATGTTTCAACAGAGATACAGAGTAAGAAAAATTGGATTGTTTACACTATAGGTCAAATACTGTCCCTTTATACAACGCCTCGTGTGGCCCTAATAAGGTTTATCCTTCAACAGCCTGATCCAGCAACACACAGCATGACAACCATCTCATTGCTCCCACAGCATGAATCCAGTCCATAGCCCAAAAGGGACAATCTTGGCCATTTTAAGGCTAATCTGGGAATGTTCAATATGTCACTCTGTTATGATTCACACTTGCATTATAATTTCTGTTGTTAAATAAGACTGTTGGTTCTTTTTGCATTGTTAAAATTAGCATCTCTACAAATTAACGCATTTCTTCTAGCTGCTTCAGAGTGTTTAATAGCACTCGCTTCTCCTGCTGTGTTCTCAATTGTACTATTTTCACACAATGCATCTGAAGTTAATTAGCAAGATGTAGGACTATCATAAGGCTGGACTTCAGACTTGTATCTTCATATTAGGTGGATTACAACATTTTCTGCAATTCTTCAGTGTTGTAGTGGTACATCAAAGAATAATTAGCATTCAGGTAAGATGTTCCTATGTGTGCAGCTGGTGTTGAGGTTCAGCCAGGTTCCATTTTACACAGAGGACACTACTGTATGATAGGTTTTTCAGGCTGGGATGGGTGGGCAGACTGTATCAAAATTTCTGTTTGCAAAACTAGTCTTTCTTAGTACATTTTATTCAAATAGCACTTCCAGAAGAGAAATGGGTAGGAAATGCCATAGAACCAAATTACTTCATGTAGCTCTTCTACCCCACATAAACTTAGAGTCTTACTGAGATAGAGGTTGTTTTAAAAGCTCTGTTATTCAAGATCAATGGTCCAAAATGGACTACAGGATACTCTAGCATGGAGTATGGTGTTCCAAACAACGTTATTTTCCTTCTCAAACAGAATAAAATGTCAAGGGTCTCACATTTGAGGGGAAAAATAGCCACTGTAAAGCATTCAAAAACCCCTTACCATACTAGCTACCTTGAAAGAAAATTCATACAGAATACACTAAAATGGTGATGTAAATATGGAAACCAGCTGAGTTTTGAGGCAGCATTTCACAACACCAATTCAAGGTTTTTTAATGAAGATGTAATTATTGCAGAGAGCACGAGAAACATGAAAGCAAATGGATAGGGCTGCAGGAAAGAAAATCAAAAATAATCAAAACCAACAGAGCTGTTTCAGTGAACACTCCAACATACCTTTAGTGAGACAACAATGGGCCCTTTGAAAGCAGAGTGTTCAGTACTTATTTAAACAAGCCTAAGTGGAAAAAATATCAATTACAGTAGATGCTCATCATCATTTTAATACGAAAATAACAGAATACAACAATAGAATCATGAAAAAGAAAACATTTCAAATTATTTAGCTACATGGAAGGCAGAATGAGAATGATCATGTGTGCCTGCTCTGGGTATGTGAAAAAGTATCATCAATGTTCTGAAAGGGTGGGAAATCAGAAAGCACACAAGACATTTCGATACATTGAAAGTTGCATAAACATTTTTGTAATTAAGGTCCTAAAGGAGAAGAAAGAAAGAAATTATCAAGAAATATTTAAGCAAAAGAATTTTTGTATATTAGTTCTTTCTTAAATGTTATCCACTTTTATGGTGAGAATTGTGAATCACGTCTGGGAGAAATGTAAGCATAAAATGAAGGTGAAAGATGTAATTTCTAGTCTCATATCTTATTTGATACAGCCTTAATAGGTAAACTACAAGGGGAATACAAATTTTACTTAATTTAATTAAAATATTGGGCTCCTATCAGATTTTATTCTATAGAAAAAATACTCCATGTTCATCAGCTTAGTGTATATTGTTGAACTGTGCATTCACTAAATTGGTTAATATCAGCTGTTATTTTACCTTCCTGTCTACTTTGCAGGAGAAAAGAGCTGAGGTCATCACTCCTAAGTTTCCAAAACCTGACAGTCTGAGCAGAGGTCAGAGCGAAAATGTTTAAGTGCCCCCAGGTTCCCCTTTACTCTCCACTAAATCCACTTCTGGAAAAAGGTTTCATTTTCTTAGTATTAGAACTCAGGATGTTGCTTAAAGTAGTTCAGTGCAGGGTGTGCTGTGCTAGACAGATGATATCCACTTAAAGAGCATATTTTAAATTTTACTTTCTTTTCATATCACTGTTACACATTCACAATAGACTATACAGACCAACCAGACCTAAGAGAAGCAGTAAAAACTTTCCAGTTTTCTTAAGAATTGAGAACAAGTAATTTTCTATGTTACAAATTTGAGTATTTTTTGCTTTAGGTTTCCTAAAGCACATCCTACATCAATTGATAAATTCCAGAAAATAGAACATGATCTCCTTATACCATCCTCTAGAAATCATCCAGAAAAAATCAGAATCTTTAGAAATTGCTCACCTAATACTGTAGAATTAAAGGAGAAAATTAAAAATATGACATTAATTAGCACAATTCTTTTAATTCATGATCTGTACATAACACAGAATATCTGGCAAGTCCTTATGACTTATTTGAAAGGAACTCTAATGATGTATTAATTCCAGCAAAATAAGTATAATGACATCAAGACAAAATAAAAATAATTTATTTTTTAAAAAGTAGCATTAATTCCATTGGGAAGCCAAAAAAAACCGAGACACATTGAAATAATTCCTGGGAAAGTGACAGGTGTTTCAAAACTAAGCAACAGAAAAACCTCAGTAAGAGACTAGATAACTTCAGGGCAAGAATCTGCAAATGAAAGAAGATCAGCAATAATTTATGCACATGACAATTAAAAAAAAAGAGTCGAAAAGTAGTCTGAAATGTGAAACCTCTGCACAAGTGCACCATAAGCACTACTTTCTTGAAGCACAAAGGAAATCAAATGTGATCAAAGAATTCCTGCTAAATAAACCAACTACAACTATTCAGAATAGAACTTGTAATATAAGTGACAAAGCTATTAACAAGGGGAAGTGACAGCAACTACAGACAAACTAATAACTATAGAACACCTCAGATTACTACGTTCTGTTGATACTGAAAAACATGACTATTTGTCTTAGAATGTGTTCTACAAATCTTCACTTATTTGCAACATTCCTCACAGCATGGTGTTCATTACTGTTAATTAGCTGAACTTCATTTCCACATGGACTGCAAAAGCAGCAAAACCATTGGAAAGGTAGAAAATAATAAGTACAGGGTTCTGGGACTCCCTGTTGGTTCCCAAGCCTTTCCGATAGTTGTTTTGAAAGGCACATCCTGGCTTAATTCTCCATGTGTCAGTATCAGCCTGTTCTCTGAAAAACAGCAGAAGCTGAAGGAAAACCCTGCCAACCTTTCCCCAGCCAGGCTGTACAGCCATCACTCCCAGGGCTGAGCCAGGAGCCCAACCAAGCAGCTGGGGGTACCTTTGCAGCATGGAAAAAATCATGGTAAAATCTAGAGCTGATGGACCCGCTCTGCCCCATAACTGGCAACACGGAGATGCCAAACTCCACATGCCATCCTTAGCAGCATTTCGGGGTTCATGTTTTTCAAAGGCTCTGTCAAGCCTTTGTATATACAGAAAATGCAGATCTTTCTTTGGGGCTGGGGTGTGTATGTGTGTTTGGGGTTTTTTTTTTTGGTTTTCATGGTTTGGATTTTTTGTTTGGTTTGGGGGATTTTTTTGTTTCATTTAGGTTTGGTTAGGATTTTTTTAGAAAAAAGAGGTCTTACTAGTTAGGCAAAATTCTGTACTGTATGTGAGATACAAATAAGTTTTGTAGCAGAATTCTGTTTTTCCCTTCTCAGTAGCTACAAACATTATCAAGAGCCATTTTCATTAAATGATTTATTCTACAGACACTTTGTTAATCCATTACTAGTTCCCAAACTCTATTTATCTTTTGAAAATCCACAGTCTATTCACTGAGCACCAAGTTAAATCTTCAAGTAAAAAAAAAAAAATTTCTTTAAGGAAAAAAATTCATCAAGGATTACTGAAAATGATTCTACAAGACATGTAAGGTTTTGGTTTTTTTTTACTTTCCTACAGCTGACTATCACACAGATTTAAACTTTCTACATGCCAAATGTCCCTGTGTCTCTTCGGAATCAGTTGTAAAAGACTCAGTGTCTTCTGACTGAGACATTACAAAGAAGTCACAAATGGTGTGCCCCAACTGGGGGATTTGTTTGTTTGTTTGAACAAATGATGCTGGTCTTTTTAGAAACTGATTTATTTACCACTTCTGCTGTACTACTCTCTTTTTTTTTTTTTTTTTTTTATTTTTTTAAGAACTCGAACATCAGAGCAATTATGACTTTAGTAATTATTTCATAAGTACTTTTAAAATTTTAATATCCAGCCAAGTATTTTCATAATGTACTCTGTTTGCCTATAACTTAAGAGTTATAGAACTAAAATATCCAAATCAATATCCTGCAAGTATCACATCTTTAAACCAAATTAACTTATGTAGAAGCAGTTAATCCTTGGTGTCAAATACTGCCTTTTTATTTTTTTTCCCCTTAAGTAATTTAAAAGATAATTTCCCAGGGGATTTAAAAGCACGGAGATATGCTATATGGAATAGCATCTGCTCTACCTGGAAAGAAGGACACACTTCACATGTCTTTAAAATAAATTGCCAGAGCATGTAATGTAGCCTTCCTGGGTATTTTCATTATAGCACTACCTATTTATGATTGAGAAAATGTCAAATTCAGATGTTAATTCAAGGAGCAAAATCTTATAGATTGAACCATGAAAATGACACTCATAATGCACAAAGAAAGAGCAGCAAAACATCTCAAAGGGAACTGAGACGCTGAATCTGAGCTTGAGTATATCTGTAATTAAAATGAATAGTGCACATATAGGCATATTTTATGCATGCATATTAAGATGTAAAACTGATGCATTAAGTGAACCCAGAGCAAAAGAAATGGAATCCCACAGATCCACAAAATCCAGAAAGTACATTATCCTATAAAATATGTGCAGCACTGTGGGAAGCAGACAATGCTGTGGGTTGAAATGTGGCCATAATGGAAGTGACACTCAGCTCTGGCAGATCTGGCTGCTCAGAGTTTACACAGTCACGCCTCTGACCTGGTTTAGCTCCAAAACCCCAAAACCCCCAACAACTAAAATTCAATAAAATAGGTGAAAAATATGACACTAGCTATGCATATTTACACCCAAGATAAATCTCAAAACTTAAGATGTTCTGTTTTATAGTGATGAAGAAGGCAGTATTTTGAGAGAGTATTTAAGTAATTATAACCCCATACTGCTGGACAAAAAAAACCCCAAACTATCTTTCTGAGCATATAGTGGAGAGACAAGTATTTATAAAGAGGAATTATCTTATTTTAAACTCAATGTACTAAATAATTTAGCACAGTATGTTGTTTAGCAGAACCTTAAGTTCCCAAAGAAAAAGACCAATGCCTAATCAAAGTTGCCCACCTGGAAAATTGTAGTACTTGTTCAATGTTATCAGAATAGGCTCATTTACTGTAGTGGCATTGTACAAAAATAGTCTTGTGTATAAAACATTATCCTGATTATAGGATTACTCCTGTTAGCAGCCATTCCTTTTAAAGCACTGCTACCCTTCTCAAAGCAAGGCAGAGTACTGTGTTATTTTACAGAAATGGTTGTGAATACTGCACCCTAATCATGTAACTCCTTAGGATAATTACTATTCAAATACCAGGGTAGTTGACTAAACTCCATCCAGTATCTGGAATGAAAGGTGTTACATGTGAGGTAAATCTCAAGACAACTTTTAAGTTTCCAGCTATTAACTGGCTTCGTAGTGCACTGTCCCTGCAGGTCACCATTACATCTTCATGGGGACACAGGCTCCTTCACTGGGAGACCCAGGTTCTGCTTTTACCTTGAGAGAAGGGCTGGCTGCTGGTTAGAAGGATCTGTCTATCCAGCAGTAAGTTACTGGCAAACCACCACAACAAAAACTAATGGAGCAAAAAGTAATGGAGAAACCTGCTGCCTAGACAGAAAAGTATTAAGGCAGACTGTGATAAAGAGAAACAAAGGGTTTTAATAACTGCGAGAACCCTGTTGAGTCATTAGCCAGCCATAAATACTGAACAAGACAGTGTCCTTTGCCTACTCAGCCCTGACTGAACAAACAAGGAAATAATCACCCACAGTCCAACACCGTACAAAGTAAATGACTGGTTTGTTCCTGCATGGGAATGAAAACCCACCCTTCCTCACTGCCAACAACTCAAAAAGCCATCACCTACATGACTTACACTCCTTCCCCAAGGAAGCGAGTGAGACACTAGTCCTTAGGGCAGTTCTTATTCACAGATCCCCATCTCTCTATTTTATGAGCATAAAATAACTGAAGGAACAAGCAATTAATTTAGGGAGTGAGCACTGTTAAGCGATCAGAAGGCTCTTGAAATCTGTTACTCTTCATACTTAGCTAAACACAGTATAAAGAGGATTCATGTCAGAGGTTTGTTGGACAGAAGTAGTGAGATAGGACAGATTAAATAGTTTCATATTATAAGGAACTCATTTTAGCAACAGTATAAAAAGTAAACAGAAAATTAAATTAAATAACGGTACAGTTTGTTCTTCAAAATGCTTCTCCATCTCACTATTTTACATGGCACTATAAATGAGATCAGACTGCATGCTTACAAGTAATGAGCCATTAAGTAGAATCTCAGCAGATACCTAACAAGCTGCACTTCTCTAATTGACTTCATTGTTGGAGCAATTAACAGGATCCAACTTTCCTTCTTTGTATGAAATGTGCCCGAGTTGTTCCAAGCATTGTATAAACATTTTCTCCCTGAATGTTTGTGTGCAGTGAGAGCAAAGTTGGAAGATGAAATTCATAGTCTGTTTTAGAGGAGGGAATGTGTGCACAAATGTCCTTGTGAATCTCAAGGTGAAGTACATCTTCAGGGTTTTTTATGACTCATTTTTGTCACTGTAACCATCAGTGATGGCTGGAGCTGATATTCTTATTAATATGTTTTCAAAATAATTCTCAAGAGACCTAATGAGGAGAGAATGAGTCAAACAGGCTGGTGTCCAAAAAGTCTTACTGGACAAATCTCACAAAATTTTGATGACAAAACAAAACCACTTCATGCCTGTCTATGTTTTCCAGTTTTACTGTAACACAAACTGAGTATAAATCTGATCCCTCACGTGGGACAATCAAGAGAACCAGCTCAAGTCTGCTGCATGCCAACAGGGACAGACCAGAATAAGCAAGGATCTCAAGAGACACAAAACTTAAGTACCAGACATAAAAATGGAGCAGACCCAGAATTTCAGTAAAAACTGTTGACCACAGGTGTCCACTGCCTAGTAGCTATTCTAGGTCAAGTCACAACATTCACATTGTTTCCTTGCTTTTATGAGAGCATTTTTATCTGCTCCCAAAGGTAGGGAAATCTAAAACTGGGACTCTGGTTATGGTGGAAAAGCCCCAAAAGCAGCTGGCAACTTACTGGCTCTACAGGCGAGACTGAAATAGTTAAACTGGCAGTTTAACTATTGCACACCTTTCCAGTCTTTTGTGATGCAAAATCAGGAAGTTGTCCTACTAGGGACAAACAATGAAAATCCCTCCAGCCAACACAAAAATATTACACAATCATAATATCTATTTTTCAACAGACAATCAGAATCTATAAAGGAAAGGATGTAAGTTACAAGATTTTTTAATCATTTATAGTTGCAAGTGCCACTCTGGTATGATGCAGCAGTTTGTAACTACAGATATCAGTATTAGGGATCAAAAAGACCTGTTCTGCATTGTAAGAACTGATACAAATGCAGACCCTGTTTCAGAGAATTCATAATTTGTGACAAGATGCAATAGTTTGATACCTGACAATCAGGGTCAGGGGGTGGACAAATATGAATGTGCTTTTCTGAATTCATGGCTTTGGTAATTAGTGAAGTTTCAATTCCTCACAATAACAGGGGGTGTGGAGGTGCCTGGAGGGGAAAGGGGGTGGAGAGAACAATTTTCTCCACTCTTTCCATTGTGGAGTTTACCAAGGTTTCCTGCTCCTTCATTTTTGCATTTTAAACTGGATTTCTCTTTCCTTTTACATCCAATTTGGAGCATAATTTTTCATTGTCATTCTGAGATGTGGCAGCAATCAAATGGAAATAGCAGCCAGTAGCCACAGTAAATCATGACTGGGGAGTAATTAACTTGTCTGTAATTAACTATGATATCTGGCAAGAAACTGTGGCATCTTACAACTAAAGCGTTGGAAAATTCACATCTAACATAATTATTAATGATCACTTCAAATGGAATTTATTATTTAGGCATATACAGATTTTAACAAGAAAGCAGATTATTCAGTGTTCTGAACATCCTTGCTCTAAATTAAGATTACTTTTTCTCCCAGACCATTGCTGTAGACTGGCTCTACAGAAAGTCCTCTAAG
Organism: Scolopax mira; assembly: GCA_004320125.1. Lineage (NCBI taxonomy): Eukaryota > Metazoa > Chordata > Aves > Charadriiformes > Scolopacidae > Scolopax > Scolopax mira. The sequence goes on from BJBW01015258.1 coordinate 34,887, forward strand.
TTCCCCAGTGTTGGATCATTGCCTTACCAAATACCCATTTCACCCAAACCTGCAGATTTCTTGAAATCACTATTAAAATTGGTATTTCCTGTGATCACAGATGTAACTTATAAATTGCTTTGGGACACTGCTACAGTTTATACTTGCACAGGAAATAGAACCAATACCACATTTGAGAGCTCTGTGGGTGAGAAGGGTTCATAAGCACCTTGTCTTAACCCAGCTCATACCGTAGATACTTTTAAAGATGAAGATTGAGGTAATGTTGTGTCAGAAACTGCAGATCAGAGACCCATTAAGAATCCACCTCTGATTAATTTCTATCACATATTAACACCAACCAATACAATTTCAAATGGTCTCTGCACATTACAAAATTGAGATTCATTCTGACCAGTAGAGAGTGGCCCTAAGTGTTACTGGACTTCTACTTTGCAGAGTCTTCCCACTGATGCAAAAACAAGATTATTACCTAATTTAAATGGCACTAAATGCATTCGACACTTATTTTGCACTAATGCAAGTAGCTGTGCTTTTACTTATACAGGTCCCCAGGAGTGTCAAATCTATGCTAATAAAGTGCAGGCAGAATAAGGACACAGGTGGTTTAATATCTGTGGATGCTGACAGGATCTGTCAGCATAAATACAAGACACAATAACTGTCAAAATGCAAATACTGGAAAAAGTCCCTAAAAACAACTTATTACCATTGCTGACCTCCGTAAGAACAACTGCTGTGCCATGAGCTTCTAACAGACTGAAATGCAGAGATACAATTGGTCCTATATAAGCTGAGCTTAGGGCTGCAACAAGGAAAAAAAAAGTTGTTTAGATGATAATTAACCCTATAAAAGTACTAGAAGGAGTGAATTGTGTCATTAAATTGTAACACAGATGTGCTCCATGCTTAATTTAAAAAATAAAAATAAAAGGAATTGAGTATATGTTGGATTATTAGAAACAATTTCTCCTTTTCATAATGCAAAAATAAAAATCTTACTGCCCTGATGTTCCAGGCCAGGGGGCTTTGTGATGACTCCTCTTCTGCTTGCACTGTGAACACCCAATAAAGCTGATCATCTATAACAAAAGCTGAAAGTAAACCCACAGGAAAACTTAATACAGTGTATTTCTCGGATCTAATTCTAGAGTTGAATATAGATGCATTCTGATTTCATTTGGACACCTTGCAAATACTGTACCAATACCCAGAAAATACATTGCTCTCTGCTGCTCTGAGAATATTGACTTTTGTTCCTAGGGCATTGTAACATACCTCCTGCTCACAGGGAAGTTAATAATGTATTGAATGACTGATACAAGAAGTGAATCATTGTGTATTTCTGTGGTATCAGATCTGTTTGTTCTGCAAACCCCTTTGTTCTAATAAGGGGTCTGCAGACACTTAATAAGGTGTTGCAATAAAATATGTTTTACAGGGAAGCATTTAAAAGATATCAGTCTTCTGTTAATAAACTGTCATTTCAGAAATGACTTTTAATTACAATTAATCTGGTCACTTTAGGATCCCAGTGTTATATTTAAGCTAGTTACATAGATTGTTTAAAAAAAGACAAAAACGAGGCATTTACAGTGGCTTCTATGTCTCCTCCCCTTCTTTTTTTCTTTTTTCCCATGCTATGAAATTTGGTAAAATACATCTGGAAACACCATTTAATGTGTTCATTTTCATTTGGGTAAAAGCTGTGGCAAGGGATAGAACGCAAACACCAACACTAACATCAACACTGTTTCTCCTTAGACTGATCAGGCAAAATTACTGATCCTATAAGCTGTACAAGTAAATCTTCATCAGACCAAAGCAGACATTGCATACCTCTGAAAGCAAAGGGGTAAGGAGCAGCCCGACACCAACAAAGACATTCCAAGGAGCCCCAGCATCTGGCAGGTGATCTGTAATACGGGTAACTTGCAGGATGGCCAGGCATGATTGCCCTGTAAAATTTACTAGGTTGTCACAGCTACAACTTTGGGTACAGCAGCTCACAGTCCTCAGTAATCCTGGTCTAACATCAAAACTACACACAAGCTGCTCGCAGACTGCTTGTTCGTCCAAATACAGTTGAGGTGCTGCAAGTCAGAACACCAAGAAATACAGGGGATTTGCTTACTTTATTCAATGGCATAATCACAAATTCGAGGTCTCCTTTACTTTGCTTTTTAATTAATCACTTACCTTGAACAAAATTGATGGCAATATTTCCAGAAAGCTAATTTTATTATGCAAAACATCTCCTTCCTTCTCTCTTTTCTCCTATATTTCCTCTTCCTCCAAACATTAACAGTGGTCAAAGACACTAGATCTCAAATTAAGTTATTCAAAAAGAGGAACTAAGCAGAAGTAAGGAGGACAAAAGAGTTAGTCCAAAATTGGCAGGAAAAGGGTAGCTCTGTGGGCTGCTTACCCTTCCACTGAATTATTCACACTTACACTCAAGTGCTTCTCATAAGATTTCTGTTTTTCTCAACTTTCAAGGAATGATAAAAGAATCAGGATTTCTTGACAACACACAAGAGACAGAATTTAAATACTCATGAAAACAGGCCCCAAATGGAGACTAACAAACAATGACTAGAGGAAAGGGCAACCTCACAGAAACAAAAGATGACCATAATTGTGAGAAAACATTTACAGATTGTTATGTACTTCCCATTGGATGGGATTCCCATTCCATTACCCTGTTACAAAAGGTTTCAATCAACACACAAACCACCAGAAAATTCTCCTAAAAAGGTTCTTTGGTCTTACTCAGCTGTCGAGTGGGTAATGCAGAGATCTTCCAGGCCTCCTCTTCCCCAGGCCCACCTGCCCACAGTGGCTCTTAGGGACATCCATGTCAAAAAAACATCAGTGCAAATAAACCAGTAATAGTTCTTCAATTTGATTCCTGTATCTAAGACAGAATTTGCCCTAAATAAATAGTTTGAAGCCAGGTGAAATGCTGAAGGCCTACAGCTCCCTTCAGCAGCTACAGGGGTTGTGGGCAGCTCATGGCTCCCTGGCCCTGACAGGCTGCATTTTGCCGTTTATTATGGTTATTGAGCCCACACCTGCATGTAGCTCATTACTGGAAACTGAATATGAGGCAGCTTTTGCAAATCTGGCTGTTTAGGGTTTGTTTTTTTAATTATTGTTTACTGAACTTTTCTATATCAATATTCTTCAGGGAAAAATTTCAAATTGTGGTTAAATGCAGCTCCCTCTTTCTCCCTATGACATATCAATGGGCAATTGGAAGTGCTACAGAGCGGCAGCGAATGCCATCCTGCACCAGACACCAAGAAATCCTGTGTTCAGCTGTCGTTGTGGAAGGGCTGGCAGCATGGATCCCAGATGAGGTGGATCACACTGAATTCTGTGTCATAATGCCCATTAATTCCAGTAGCAATTGGTCATGGTGGGCATTTAATCCTATATTACATAGCAAAATCAATGAAAGTAAGGTTAGATCCTAATCAGGACATCTTTTTCGTGCCACCACCAAATATCTGCCTATACTTACATCCCAAATTATTGTTTTCCATGAAGAAAAGACACTTTGCCATCTGCACTACAGCTCATTCAATAGTAAATATTTATATATGGCAGTGCATTTTGGCAAGGAAGCACACGATCACTGTGATTAAAAAGATGGAATTTTCTGCATATGTTGAGCAGAATGTTGAGCAAACAGTTTAATGCCTTGATTCAGAAATAGTTAAATCCAGGCTTATGGGTCTTCCTTTTACTGACAGATTTTTAAGTATGTGTTTAAGTGCTTTCCTGAAGCAGAGCTTAACACATGGAAAACATTTTGAAACAAGAAGACTGAAAATCAAAAAGCCCTGAAAGATGGCTATTTAAATCTTCACATAATCCTATTTGCTCAAGTATTTATGGGATAACTTTTCTGTCAATAGCAAAAAATATCATTATTTTAATAACTGTAGAAAATAGGAAATAGGTTAAACAGATAATTGAGACCACCAAGGAACATTAATATTATAAATTCAATGTGCTTCCAAATCCTCCTGCCTCACTACCCTTATTAGGTAGTCTCTAACTGGACACCTGTTGTACCTCCCTGCATGACTCAATATGAAGAAACACCTATTCATATCGGTTGACAACAGTTGACTAGCTGACAACTAGTTCAAGTTGATCTATTAGAAGAAGAGACAGAGAGCACAAGAGAAAAAGAAGCTGTTATTTAGAAGTCAGAAATATATTGCCAAAGGGTACAAAAAGACCAAATACTTGGCAAAGCTTCTATGACAACTTAATTTATCTAAGTAAATGATACAGCAATTTAGAATAAAGCTGGAAAGAATGTGACGTGTGGAATTAATGAAGTGTATGACAGTACGGTAATCTGAGGTAAAAAATACAATTGCTAATGCATTTACAAAGTTAGAAATACACAAAACAAATCTTCCATTATCCCAGTTTAAAAAAAAAACAAACCAAAGTTCTTTACAATCAGAAGTTTAGGTTGGAAGGGACCTTAGAGATCATCTAGTTCAACCCCCTGTCATGGGGAGGGACACCTCCCACCCCCACCTCCAAAAGTTATTTATCTTTTCTTAAATAACCAAATGGTAAGTAAAACCCACCATTGGAATGGGAGCATAACCAGAGGATGACCTACAAGTCTGTGAAAGAAAATGGATCAGATATGTTATTACTGATATAACCAATCACTCTGCTCAAGAAAAGCATAGGTCTGGGAGGAAAACACAAGCACTGAGGAGTAGGAGAATGAAGGGTTTGGGCAGAGCTCAGCACCAAAGATTGCCACAGTAAATCCTCATTGCAGACAACATTTCAGCAGGAATAAAGATGGAGATATATTTTAATGATAATATCCCATCTCTCCATTCTCTGTAACTCCCAAACATCTGTTGATATTTATTATGCTATTTACATTTATCAGAGTCTTGGCCTTGATACGGTTTCTACCAGAATGCAACACTGGAAATGACTGTATTGCATAATCACTCTTGCCTCCAGGGCTGGTAAGTACACATATCCCATCAAAGTCAACGGGGCTAATGACATGCTTGAAGTCCAGCATATGTTAAATTGTTTTGCTGCAGTAATGTCAGAAATTCATGACTTTCCAGGATAAAAAAAAAAAATCAAAACCAAAAGAAAAATACAGAAGACAAAGCAATTAAAGTGGAAATAAGAAAAATAATCCTTGCAAAGGATGCAAAGGTCATTATGTCTTCTGTCAATAGATTACATGATCACATGACTGAATTTTAATCAAGGCCCACTTTAAGGGCAGAGCAGCCCTATGCTCAGTGCCAGACAAATCCTATCTACTAACACCAAAGGCATTCCCAAAAACCAGAAACTGGATTTCCTTCATCTGAAGAGTTTTTTTGGTTTTGTGTATTGTCAGAAGATAATACAGCTAATTCTAGAAAGACTAACTCTCATATAACTTAATTTTTAAATTAATGGTGACATTCATGTGTATTTTCATAGGTCTCAAATCACGACAATAGGAATAGGACTTGACCCAGGGAAAATTTAGCCCAAGAAGTATGAAAGATTTTATCTGTATGCTTCATTTGATGTTTTCAAATTTTGAAGACTTGAAGACTTAATGTATTTATTCAACAGTCCTGGATTCACTATCAGTATATTATCAGCTAGAAAGAAAGAAAATAAGACCAAATTTGCAGAACCGAGCACCTATATTTCAGAGTTGAACTACTGGAGACTGTAAGCACTCTCAACCTTTACAAAATGAAGCTCTTGATGTTTAAACACTGACATTCTCTTTGTGATGTCGAATGGGTATCTTTGCCTTTTGTGAAGACTAAGATTCACAAAAAGAATGCAAAAATGGTATTTATCACAATGAGTGGGAAATGGGGAAAAGGGGAAAGCAAGAATAAAAGCAACACAATGAAATGAAAGAATATACATAAATGCTGCATTAATAAAAGACTTAAGAAAGAGGGAGAGCCATCATAAAAAGAGTAGGCAATGGGCACAGTAAAGTCAGTGAATAGGATTAGATAAAAAGCATAAGAGGATAATAAAAATAGTTTATTCAAGAAATAAAAAAGAGTAAGAAAGGGGACAAAGGGAAAAGCAATTCACATTTTTAGCAGAATGGACAATACGAAAACTTTTCTGAGTTCAGCTATACATAATTACATCTTGTTACCTTCTAGACAACAGAAAAAATATTTCAGGTCATTGTGTATGAATTTACAGAAATACTAACATCTCAGAACATATTTAAAAATATTACTATACATAAACCATACCAACTTTGTTTTCAATATCCAAGAATAGAAAAAATCATATCCAACTCTGTCTGAAACCAAAGCCATTCATTTAAAGCGTATCATTAAGCACTAAAAAAGAAGTGATCCATCAGCTTAAATTCACAGACAGATATGCATTAAAAGGTGAAAAATCAGATCTGAGGATATTTCTTGTATAGAAAAACATTACGTATGCTACTGGGCTTTTTAACAACCAGAATACCCACACTATTTCTACAGCCATGATCCAGCTCTTAGCATCAAAATAAAGAAAATACACATTAAAAAAGCTGCACTAGAGTCACTTAATATTGAAATGCAGTGGCAACACATAACACACAAATAAAATGATGACTCAAGCTACTGCAACATAATAAAACATATTCTTTATCTTATGTTCTTATGGCAACTAACCACAACACAAGCGAGACTGTATTATGGTAGACACCAAATAACAGAAAGGCCAAGGCTGAAATCTGCCACCCAAAGTGTTATGTAGTAGAACTGCCTGAGGTAGCAGAGGCTATGTTAGATTCAGTATGTCAGCTCAACCCACAGCAATACAAGATACTTTAACTCAGAACTTGGAAGTGCCATAGTTGAGGTCTTCCCATCGGACAGACATGTGTCTTGTGATGAAATATAGAGTCAAAATGTAGGGAAATAAAAAAATCAAAGCTCTTTGTCTGTTGTTCAAAACTTCAAGTTCTTTCAACCTAGTGCTATTTTGGCGTAGTGTACACTGTATTTCAAAAGAGATGAACAAGGAAGACTATGGTAGGCGAGCTGAGCAAAACAAGTAACAAAAAATGTCCTACCCCAGAGGACTTGTAATTGGAGGAAGCAAGCTGTTTCAATAGTGAAGCAGATTACAAAGAGAGAAAGCACACAGCATGGGATGGTCTTTGCAGCCAGCATGCTTTGTCTAGTAAGTGAGTTTTCAAAATTACTCTGAAAGGTGAGAGGAAGGAAGTTTCACATAACAGACACAATCCAGCAAGTTCTCTGCATGCAACACTGCCTCATACAGAGAGTCCACAGGCCAGAATTCATTGATTGGAAACCTCTTGCAAGGAAAGATTTCAAAAAAGAATTATGCAGTTTTACTAAAGGAAAAACACTTCATGGAGAATCAGTCTTCAAATAACAACTTAAGACTCTATGCTTATTTTGGAATATCTAGCCAAGAAAAATTTCCAGTATTGACAAGCCCTTAGAGTCATGTTTCAGTAGAAGGAACCATTCTTGGTGTGACACATGGTCATGTAACTTCATGCTCCAATATGAAACAGTCAGTCCTTCATGCTAAGATTTTGTAGGTAATGTCAATTTGGTCAAGAGTAGGAATGACCAAATAGCACTGTCTCTTCTCATTTTGGGTGTGAATGAAGATTTTGATTAGACAGTTGAACTACTAACCATTTGAGACATGATCGTACCTAGGTTTGTCTGAGTAAAGGGAAATCCACTTATTTGAAAGTAATTTTCATTTTCTGCAGTGATCTAAAAGCTTCCCTTCACTGGAAGTGTCTGTGGGAAGGTATCAGTGTAACTACACTGGGAAAAAAAATATCCTGAACTAATGTCATGGTCATCATGATCAGAGCCAGTCTTTGGAGAAGCATGATGCAGTGATTAAGACTTCAGCACTTAGAAAACCTGCTTTCAATGTTCTGTTGCTACCAATATTGGTAACAGATTGGCAATTAAATCATCATCCCTCTACCTTTGTTATGCATATAAAAAGTGAAGAAAGGAAGGACAGCACAGGTGTTTCATACAGAAACTTTTTGAGAGGTTTTAGTGATTTGCAAGGTACCCTGACATGGTACATAAATGTCATATAAACAACCTGGCACAGGCAAGGACAATGAAATACCAGACTATATGGGAAGAGAGAAATTTTTGTTAAGATGTGAATGAGGAGTTAAAAATCAGAAGTTTGGGCTTACCAAATCTCACTACATTTAATTAGCAATGTAACAGCTTATACCAGCTGAAAATATGACCAAAGGTGTCTTCCAACTGGCAGGAGAAGAATCACAAAAGAAATTACATTGGGAAATTATTTTTTCCTGTCTTACTTCATTCCAGCATGTCATACACACTATTTGTAATGGGAAATCATTCCTGAAAGCATTTGATTTGGAGGAACTTGTTTAGTTTTTTATTTGTCTATAAAGACAAGTTTTTAATTGAGAAATTGAGAAAAGTGCAATATTACCCTTCAGACTGGATCTAATAGAAAAAAAAATCTTAGTATATAGATAATGGTGCATTCATTAAAAAAAAAAAAGGAAATAAAAAAGAATCTTTTTGGAGAAAAAGTTTGAATCTTGAATATCAGAAAAAAAAGGAAAAACCATTCTAAATTCTTAAATTCTTTTCTGGATAGAATGAGGGCACATAATGTTGTGGCTAAAGAATTCCTGAAATAACTTCTCAGTGAAATGAATGTCTGAGCCTCTGTTAAGATGGTATAAAAGAAATTGATAGTGAAGACTGACTGAATATTTCTCATTCAGATACAGTTGTGAAAGATGCCTCCAAAATAGACAGCTTTGTAGAAGCTATCTTTAATGTAGAAATTTTAAAGCTTCCTGTCCAACATGACCATAGACAACTCTCCAAAAGTGCAAAGATGCCTTAATTTTGTGCCTTGAATCTCCACAACCATTACAGTGAGTAGCAGGAAAATACATTTCTCCCCCAACTTTGTTATTGATCTACACATGGCTTTTTTTTTCTTCATGTCTCTGCTTCCAAGTTCATCACTTTACATTCAAATTATATGCTATTGTAATTTTGGGCTGCTCCCCATGAAGGGTTCATACAGCATCCAACACAATGGTGTCCTGATATCAATTAAATTCAAGATGTATTACTGGAACATACATCATTTAGTTTTACATAATAATACTATACAAGTATAAATGGCAAGATAAGTTGTAAAGCAGTAGAGAATCTGCCCCAGTGTACAACAAGTGGTTTTCTGTTATCTTTCACATTTGTGTTAATTTATAAAGCACACAACAGCAAATTGGGTTTTGCTTTTATTAATCCCACTTATTATCAAGGGGATTTTAGTAGTGTTTATTCAGAATTTATGATGAAAATTTACAGGACTGTGGTGTCAGGAGAAAGAGAAAATTTAGGACTGATCGTAGGCAATTGGTAAATTGCATCATCAGCAAAAGTTGGTGAATAGCTGATTCCCAATACATCTATCTCAGCATTTTTTTCTGTAAAGGAAAAAGAGAAGGAACATTGCCAGCTCTTCATGCTTACAGGAAAAAAATAGATTAAAACAGAAAAGCCTGGTTTAAGTCTATTAAAGACTTCAGAGCCTTAAAAAATGGCAGTAACTTGCTGTATTTTCCAAGATAGTACCAAGTGAAACTGAGGAAGCTCACAGTAGTGATGACTGAATGCTGAAATGGTGAATACTTACAGAAGGCAAACACTTCAATTATGGTAAATTGGGTACTAAGTTAAGATTTCATTGAAATTGCAGATTTATCCATTTGATTATTTTTCCCAATTTACGGCCAAAATTAGTAATTAAAACTTTTATCACTGGTCCACCACAAATTAAAAAGTTTAATTTTTCATTCTTTAGTAAGATAACTAAAAAATTCAACTAGGAGAGCAAGGTAAATGGATTAGTTATTTCCTTCAATACATTTTTTAAAAGGCATTAGGGAGATGAGGGTAAAAATTAAAGGATCTGAAGAACAAAATGTGACATATGGATTTAAGTACTAACAGAAGTAGGTGGGTGGTCACTGTAAAAAGAAAGGTTAATGAGAGTAACCTACACGGAGCCCCTTGCACTATACATAGCTCCAGGAAAGGAATAGTTTGTGTGACAGATATTGCAGGGGGTCAGGACTGAATTGAATATTGTCAAGTGTAGGTGAATTATTAGCAGCTCCCCCTCTTTTCACTGTTACATTCAACTGCAAACTGGCCTCAGGCAATCTTGTTTTCCATATAAAAATGTGCAGGAAATGCAGGAGATGGGTGAGATTAGAGGTAATATGTCATATATTCTATTCACCCAGCTGATATTGCTGAAGTCAGTGGAACTATTTGCATACATCTGGCAAATGGTATTAAAGTCTTTCCTAATGCCATTATCCTGACATGAATATACCAATCTCAGGTTATTAATGTTAAAGAACTATAACCCACAAGTCTTGAAAAATAATCAAGACATGATAGTCAGCATAGCTAAAAGCCTTTCTGCTATCCTCTCTCGCTCCCTCCTGGCACCAAGTAATGGTCTAACCAAGCCCCACTTTGCTGTGTCTTTAAGACTTAAACACACTAGAAATACAGTTAGCTTCACTGAGAAAAGGCAAAGAAAGAAGATCCAGAGTTTCTCAGTCGGTTTTTTTTTTTTTAAAATCTCCCGAGTCTTTTTTCTAATATTTCATAGAATTTTAAAATTCTTCTCAGTTCCTAATATCTTTCCTTTCTCTATTTAGGCAAGGTGATTTGCAAGTACAATGGACTTCAAAATCTTGTGCTGTGGTACATGCCCAATAGCACACAACTCAGCCCTTGAAACATCAAAAAGATCCAACTGAGGTCAGCAGGAAATAGAAGAATTTAGAGGCTTTGGATTAACATCTCAGTTGAAAACACTACCGTAATGAAACAGGTAAGAATTTGGCCTTTGCTACCACCAGGTCAAGCTCTGTCGTTTACTATACATAACCATACAGCCAGATTTTCAATGCCATATGAAAAAATATCTTTTGACAGCTTTGTTCACAGCAGGTTCATTATGTGTAGAAAAGTCTTCCCCACACTTACATCAGTGAAGATCAGGACAATTGCTCATAAAACAAAACACACATTTTTAGAAAGCAGTAAGAATGAGTCTTGTGGATAAAAACATTTAAAACCATTGCCAATTATTCCACATTTTTACAACAGATTACACCCTCATCCTGGCCTATATTAATTTTAGTAATTCTGTAACACTTCCATTTTCTAAGCAGGACAAAACAGTACCCTTATAGTGGAAAAAATAAACTGGATTGCATTCTATTTATTTCTGTATAGTCTTTCTCATACAAAAAATCTGAAAGTGTCAGGCATATAATAATAACACCATTTATCCAGTTGTTTCAAGTGTTAGTTCAGCTTCAGAATTCTTAAAAGCCTTGTGTTCTAATAGAACAAATTATATTCCTTATAAAAATGCCACACAGAGAAGTTACATATTCCTTTTTTTCCTAATTTGTTATACCATTCTTCCATAGAACAATGGTTACCAACTTTCAGAGGTGTTGAACACCTCCACTAGAATTCTTAAATTTACATTTAAGGAAAAAAAAAAACAGAACAGAAATCATATACATCATATGAGGTGAAAAGTTTCACTAAATTTTTCACTGAATTTTTAGAGTTGGAAGGGACCATAGAGATCATCTAGTCCAACTCCCCCACCAAAGCAGGATTGCCCATAGCTAGAGCATGTTACTCAGGACTGCATCCAGGTGGATCTTGAATACCTCCAAAGAAGGGACTCCATGACCTCCCTGGGCAGCCTGTTCCAGGGCTCTGTCACCCTCACTGTGAAGCAGTCTTTTCTCATACTTGAGTGAAACTTCCTATGTTCCAACTTGAGCCCATTGCCCCTCATCCTCTCACTGGCAACCACTGAAAAGAGTCCGGCTCCCTCCTCCTTCAAACCACCCTTTAGATACTTATAGGCATTATTAAGATCTGCCTTCAGCCTTCTCTTCTCCAGGCTAAAGAGTCCCAGCTCTCTCAGCCTTTCCTCATAAGGGAGATGCTCCAATCCTTGAATCATCTTTGTTGCCCTTTGCTGGACTCTCTCCAGCACCTCCTTGTCCCTCTTGAACTGGGGAGCCCAGAACTGGATGTAGTATTCCAGTTGCGGCCTCACCAGTGCAGAGTAGAACGGGAGAATGACTTCCCTCGACTTACTAGCCATGCTCTTCCCTATGC
>BJBW01015259.1:0-12274 GCA_004320125.1 Scolopax mira
TCAGTAGAAGAGCTGGACAAATGAACTGCCAAGAAGTGGGCCTTGCTGAAACCCAAACTTCATCCATTCCTGTTGAAGCTGGAAAGGCCTGGTCTTTTCCAACAAGAATGAGTCTGTGATTCTAAGATTTTAAGCATTCTACAAATCAGGCAAACCAGTGGAAGGCAGCATGATGGTTGAAGGAGCAGCGACCCACTGCATAAGTACCTCCACTCCCCACAGAACCATTGCTGAGGACCAGAGGCAAACCCCCTACAAGCACAGCAAGAGTTTCTGCTGCTGGGCACACCAATGCAACAGTCTATTGCATCAACCAGGAGGGGAAGAGTCAAGACACTTTGCAGAGGCCCCAAAACCAGGCAATTTGCTCAGTGAAGAGAGAATCTTTCACACCTCAGACTGACCCAAGGAACCATGAGAGAGCAAGGCATGGCTTCTGGAAACCCTCAGAAAGCCCAAAGCTGTCAGAAAGAGAATGTCACACAGAACAGTCATGGTGGCCAGCTTGTTCAAGGATTTCTTATTGCACTGACACAGCGACCAAGAGTATTATGTGCCTGCAAAAATGATGGTTCTGTTGCCAGGACCTTGGTGAACCTTAGGAAACTACAGAACAGTCTTCACAATCAGGAAATAACAACAAAGGACAAATCAGATAGTTCTGTTAGAAAAACCCAACATGATCTAAGATGGATAAATGCAAACAACTCACTTCTTTCTGCTTCCCAAACAGACCCTGCCTCCCCACCCCTTTTCACTTGGATGAAAGAAAGGGGCCAGGGTCGGACCCTGTGCCCATAGTCTGTGCTGACACAGTCCCTGCAGAGCCTTTGTGGGAGGAACAGCACTTCTCTGCAGACAGAATACCTTGTCCAAGGACTATATCGTGGAGCTGAAAGGCAACAAAGAGGCTGAAAGAGGCAAACTTGATCAAATTGCTTATTAAAACAGGGAGACGCAAACCCTGGTTGTGTTGATGTGTCCTGGAAAGAGATGGTGTCAACACAGCGCAAAGAGGAAGCAGGTTCAGGACTTTTGGACAGACCCTCTCGTGGCCTGTAAAAGAAGAAATGCTGCTGTCAACCTGGTGAAAGATCTTCTGGAAGAACAGCAGAGACTGACCCAGGGACACAGCTCAGCTGGGTGGCAGGAAAATGGCTGTTCCTTTCTAGGTAACGTGGTAGCCCCAGGACATGCCACCTTAGGAGCCCTTAGGAAAAAAGGCAACTGAAGAGATGTTGTTCATGTTCAGGCCAGAGAAGAGGAGATCAGATCCTCCACTGAGACGTGCATGTCCTTGGGTCACGGAGTACTCCTGTAAAACCACCCTAAAATCCAAACCCTCAGCACATCCAGATACAGTGTTTAGTTTGAAATAATAGAGGCAATATCATATGATGAGCTCTCAAAATAAGTTCCTGTGTAAGCTGAAATACATTACAGACAAACAGCTTAGATTAAATTAAGCGTTATTTACGCTAAACAGACATTATCCAATCAGGAAACACTGGAGGTGCAGAAAGGGGCTTTCTGGGAAGCTGCCCAGCTCTTTGGGGTTCCTGCTCCCAGGAGGAGAGAGACCTTGGGTCTGGGAGTGTTGCCAGGGTCCAAGAGCCACAAGAGAGGGCAAAACAAGGGAAGGAACCAGTCCCCAGCTGTGGAAAAAGGGGGCTCAGGTGTCCAGTGGCACTCGGGACAGGGCAGGGAGAAGCCCACGTGGCACCTGAGAGCCCTGGTCCCTGCCCCACAGCCAAGGACACTGTGAAACTAAGCTTTTCTGAGTTCACGTGGCAGATCCTGAGTGTTTCCATTCAGCTTCTTTGGAACAAGAACAGAACATCATTCCAGGACACTCCGTGTATACAAGATGACCAAAGGATATGACACTAAATAAGAGTCGTTCAACATTAAAGAAAGCCGGGAATAGCAATAAACACAGTTTGAGGGAAATCAAACTGCCAAAAAGTGTGGGTTTACAAGGCTCATTAACAAGGTAACAAAGCAACCCGAGATCCCAGAGCACCAGAGTGGTGTAAGAAAACATTTGGACATTGAGAGAGTAGTTCAGCAAGACTTGGGGCTGAAACAAACTGAAAGTCATCTGAACAGCTTAAAAACACCTACATATTTCCTAGTCTAATAAAAAAACATTCAGTGACTGAATCAATGCTTATAAATACTCAAAGGGTGGGCGTCAGGAGGATGGGGACAGGCTTGTTCCAGTGGTGCCCAGGCACAGGACAAGAGGGAACGGGCACAAACTTGAACATGGGAAGTTCCACCTCAATATGAGGAGGAACTTCTTTGCTGTGAGGGTGGCAGAGCCCTGGCAGAGGCTGCCCAGAGAGGTGGTGGAGTCTCCTTCTCTGGAGACATTCAAACCCACCTTGGCACGTTTCTGTGGGACCTGCTCTGGGTGGCCCTGCTCTGGCAGGGGGTTGGACTGGATGATCTCAAAAGGTCCTTTCCAACCCCATCTCATTCTGTGATTCCGTGACTGCAGAGGAAGAAACTAAGTACAAGTTTTTTGCGAAGAATTAATTCACCGTGGGATCTAATCAGCTCAATTTTGAGAAATTTCATCTAGCCCTTGGAATTCTGGAGGGACTTCAGATTCACGTCTCTTCCTAAAAAGCTGTGGTCCAGCTCAAGAAAAGAAGGAAGCCAGTGTTGGACTTCTCATTTGGCAAAATTCTGCTTCCCTGTAAAAACCAGCCCAATTCAATACCCTTGTGGCCTTTGAGTGCATTCAGATCTGAGAGTTCTCTTCCCGAGAGCCTGGATCACTCTCCTGTATTTATAGCGGTTCAGCAGATGGAGTCATGTAGGCACCTCAGACCTTTGGGAACAGAACTCCTTCCTATTTAGCTGCCATATGCTGTTACCTCAGCAATTACACAACTACCTGAATTGAGTGTAATAACAGCAATCGCTTTGCTACCAGCCACCCACGAGCAGGAGCACAGAGAGATTATCAATCATCGGGATCAGCAGCAGCAGCTCTTCACATTACACATGTTCAATTTATCTGAAATGGCACAAAGTCACAGTTCTGCCTGTCCTCTCCCACCCTGTCACAGCCTCAGCTACAAAATGATGGTCTGGTTAAGATAAAAAATACATCCAACATCGGCTTCCCAGTCTGCCCAGTCTAGGGCAGGGTGAAGCCTCAGCATCCCAGCCATGGGGTGCAGGATCACAGAATGATACGGGGTTGGAAGGGACCTCTGGAGACCATCCAGTCCAAACCCCTTCCAGAGCAAGGTCACCCAGAGCAGGTCCCACAGGAACGTGTCCAGGTGGGTTTGAATGTCTCAGAGAAGGAGACTCCACCACCTCCCTGGGCAGCCTCTGCCAGGGCTCTGCCACCCTCACAGGAAAGAATTTTCTCCTCATGTTGAGGTGGAACTTCCCATGTTCAAGTCTGTGCTCATTCCCTCTTGTCCTGTCCCTGGGCACCACTGGAAAAAGACTGGCTCCATCCTCCTGACACCCACCCTTTGAGTATTTATAGGCGTTGATCAGATCCCCCCTCAGTTTGGTCTTCTCCAGACTAAAAAGACTCGTAAGTCCCAGCCTTTCCTCATAACAGAGATTCTCCAGGCCCCTCATCATCTTTGCAGCCCTTACAGCCCTTTGCTGTACCCTCTCCAGCAGTTCCCTGTCCTTCTTCAACTGGGGGGCTCAGAACTGGTCCCAGTGCTCCAGATGGGGCCTCCCCAGTGCAGAGCAGAGGGGCAGAATGACCTCCCTCCACCTGCTGGTCATACTCTTCTGATGCCCCCCAGGAAATGCTTCCTGATGCTGGGAATAAGTCCTGGGTGAGCATTTCCACCCACGCTGTGGACTTGGAATTGCCCATAATTTACCTAACCCTGACTTCTGAAAAGAACCAACTCCTAAGGTCAAAGCAGCAAAAGAAAACGTTCTGTGTCAGAAGAAGGAATCCATTGTCAAGGGGAAGCGAAATGGGCTGCAACAGAGCCCAGCAGCCCCTAAAGGCCTGCACCCCTTAAATACATTTAATACATGTGAGCTATGACTTACTGACTTGCCTGTAGGTATGGAATTAAAAGCCAAGGAAAGAAGAGGAAAAAGTAATCTAGATAAATGACTTTATTCCCCGAGGTGACATCCAGTCAGAGCACATCCTCGGCGCCGTGCAAGTTTTAACAGAATCGTGAGGAGCGAACAGAGGGATACATGACTTATGTGCTGCTCAGCTACATGCCTCTCAGCTTATGCTCAGCCTCTCCTGGGAAGATCTAAGGACAGTTCACTCAGCTGCACTAAACCCATTTGATGTGCAAAACGAGTGTGTGCGAGGAGGGGGGGGCTCCACGGCCCCGCAAGCCCCCCCATCTCCAGCGCCGAGCGGGAGCCCGACGGGTGGCTCCGGGCACAGGCAGGGGGGAGAACAGCCACATACTTCTCCCCACTGCAATTACTCTCTTTAAAGTGCTGAAGGTGGAAAATGGAGAGGAGAGCAGCTGAACAGCCTGACAGATTTATCTTCTTCAGGGAAAGAGCACCTACACCTGCACAGGCACCTTTTTCTTTAAAAAAAGAAAAGAAAAATTAAAAGATTTGGATTTGGAGAGATTGCTATCTGCAGTTGTAACGTGCTGGGTGCAGGGAAGGGATTTCAGGAAAGGTGAAGTTAATCCAATCCCTCTTGTTGCCTCTCTGAAGCGCAGCTCTAAACAGCCCGTGGGCACTGAGGTTGTTAAAGGACCGAGACCTGGCAATTTCTTTGTTCAGAAAATTTCTTCTCACAGTAGCTCTTTTATGATTTACCCCATTCGAAGGCTCCCACCCCCCCCAGCCAGAGTCTGCAGAGAAGCAGCAGCCCCTGAGCCCACTCTCTTTAGCCCAGAGACCTTCCTACCTGTAATGACATCTCTATCAGCATCAGCAGCTTCTTGATACCGATCCAGACAGGCTTCCCTTTGACGTTCTGTGCAATGGTGCTGCGTTCCTTGTCTTTGAAGTTACCCAGGAGCTGGGGGGGAACAAAAAACAATTAAAACAAACAAACAAAAAAAAATTAAAATCAACAAGAGGAGATTGTCAGTAGGAATAACGTTGCCTAACTCAGGAAAAAGGGAACAAGAAGCTAGAAAGCTTTTTCTAGCTTAGAGGGAAAATTGGTTGCAATGTATCTAAACAAGGCAAAACACTGAGATTCTTTTATTCCATAATGAAATAATGGAATTCCATATTCTTTTCATAACATCTCTCATCAAACAGTTATGGATTCTATTTTAGGATCCAACCTAGTTTTTCTCCAGATCAGAGTCCAGAAGGAACACAGCAGCTCAAGCCACAGTAAGTTTTTTAGAACTGCTGCAAGAGCGTCCGTGTCCTTCAGGCTTTGGTGACACCATCACGGTGACAACTTTGCAAGTTCACACAAAAGATTTGCCTGTCAAGTTTATTTTAACAGCATTCAACATTGACTGTAATTTCAACAACGACATAGAATAAGAAGCCATTAAGGGCACCAATTTATAAAGAACCTATAATCTCCTCAGCACCAAACACCTTCGTTTGATGTTGTTCCAGTTAATGAGAGCTTGGAACCCTCCAGGCACATTCAGTTTAAGTGCCCCAATTACACTCATTAACCACTTCCCTGCCCTCGGAACCTTTCCATCCACTCCAAAAAACCTTTTCCCTGGACCTATCATTCTCTCATTTTGCCTCATTTATTGTATGAAAAAGTAATTTGGAGATGCCTGAGAACTATTATGTTATACCATAATGTTGGGTGGGACGGTGCTCCCAAATGCAAAATCACTCCTTTCCAGCACATTTTGAGGTTATTTGTCCTCCTTTAGCTTTTTCTCACCTCCAAAGCCTCCATCAGCTGCTCCCCTGTTGCGATGTTGGGCACGTGGATCGTCGTGCTGAAGGCGTTCAGCATTTCCATCTCCTGCAGGACGTCCTTGCGACTGGTGGTTCCAATGATCAGGAGCTTGCGGCCCTGCCCACACAACAGAATAAGAGTCAAGAGAAGAAAAACAAGAGAGGAACCAGCGTTGCAAAGCTTTGTCTAACAAAAAAGGAGAAAGGGAAATGGCCTAACCAATACAGGTTAGGTGTGGATGTGCTGGAGACAAGCTCCAAAGAGAAAGATCTGNNTCTTGTGGCCAGGAAGGCCAACGGAATCCTGGGCTGCAGAGGGAAGAGCATGGCCAGTAGGTCGAGGGAAGTCATTCTCCCCCTCTACTCTGCACTGGTGAGGCCACAACTGGAATCCTGCATCCAGTTCTGGGCTCCCCAGTTCAAGAAGGACAGGGAGCTGCTGGAGAGAGTCCAGCGAAGAGCCACAAAGATGATGGAGGGATTGGAGCATCTCCCTGATGAAGAGAGGCTGAGAGAGCTGGGGCTCTTTAGCCTGGAGAAAAGAAGGCTGAGGGGAGATCTTATTAACACCTATAAGTATCTAAAGGGTGGGTCGAAGGAGGAGGGAGCCAGACTCTTTTCAGCGGTTGCCAGTGAGAGGACGAGGGGCAAGGGGCTCAAGCTGGAACATGGGAGGTTCCACTCAAATCTGAGAAAAAACTGTTTCCAGTAAGGGTGAGGGAGCCCTGGAACAGGCTGCCCAGGGAGGTCATGGAGTCCCCTTCTTTGGAGATTTTCAAGCCCTGCCTGGAAGCTCCTGAGTGACTTGCTCTAGCTCTGTGCAATCCTGCTTTGGTGGGGGAGTTGCATTAGATGATCTCTATGGTCCCTTCCAACTCTAAAAATTCAGTGAAATTCAGTGAAAATTCAGTGAAAATAAAATTGACAGGGTTAAACATGTCAGTAATGAAGCAGTCAGCACCAGCCACACGAGAGCAGGATCCCATTCCAGCAGTCAGGGCAATGCCACCAATGGGGTCCACAAATTATGGTCCACAGAAGACCCACCCAACACTCACAGCTTTTCCACCTTCTACGTTCAGCATTAAATAGCTGAATCCTCATTAAATTTAAAAGCAGGAGCAAACCCCAGCTCCCAAAAGCCGAATTACAGGTGACTTCTTGGGGGAACAGCCTGTCTTTAGAAATCCTGGGGGTGAAGGGGATTCTCTGCTGCTGTATAGACAGCTCAAGGGTTCTACAGCTCGGGCTTTAAGAGAGGACGCTGCTGTGAGTTCCCCAGACCCCCCCGCTGTCCACGTGGTTGTCCAAAAGGACACAGAAGCACGTCTGGCAGCCTCCGAGCTCAGACCGACACTGCACACACCAGTTCCACATCAGGCTGAGCAATAACAGCGTTTATAAATAATAGTGCAACAAAGGACAAACATCAACCACCCATAAAAATCAGCTTTTGGCAGTTCATCTTGCCGGTGCCGTTTCAAGGCGATGTGAATTTTAGTGTGGAGTGTAGATACTGGCTGATGGAGGGAGCTGCTGGGGCTGCCAGCCCTGACCAGGCCCTGCCCCAGCTCAGCTCACGGGTGGATCATCTCCATCTTCATGATGCATCTTCAGCATCCTCTTCCTCTGCACAGAGGTTTAGCTGGTGCTCAGAGACAGAGCCAAGGTCTTCATTTCAACTTTGTGACACAAACCAAACAAAAACCTAAGCCAGAATTCATTTTGCAAGCGCTTTGCATTCCTTTGTCAAAGGATGAAAAAACTCTTTAAATTTAATACATCTTTGGTGATGACGACGCACCCTCACAGCATTTGTTTGTTTTTCCACGAGTGGCATCGTATTCCCTGAGCTGTTGTGGTTGCAGAGATCACAGCCCTGCTCGGGGTGATGGACACTGAGGGAGCACCAGAGCTGGGAATGGACTCACGGGCTCGCTTCAAGGTCACTTCAAGCCTGAGAGGGTCCGAGGATGTGATGCCCAGTGGGACCAGAGCACCCCCGGGTCCTGGGGGAAACACTCCCCCTCTCGTGGGTCAGCCACTGCCCAGAGTGTGTCAGGGCCACACTCCCCCTTCCGTGGGTCAGCCACTGCCCACGATTCAGGAGGCACCACCACAGGCACCTCTGCCAAGGGGGAATCCTCAGAAACCCACCAGGCAACAGAACGGGGAAAAGCAGCCCATTCCTGCTGATGACAGAAATGCCAGGTTCAAAGCTGTGGTGGGAGTAGGAAATGCTTTACTGTTGGCTGAAACAAATTATTGGTGGCACGCAGCAAGCAGAAAAAGGCCTGAGTCCATAAAAATGTCTGCAGCCTTGAGAAGGGCCCACGATGTCCAAAGAATGCAAAAAATACAACTATTCTGGAGGCGGCTGTTTCCACTCGGTTCTGCATCTCCACGGCTTTACAATCGCCCGCTATTTGTTTCCTTTTTGACAGCCATTGTGTAGGCAAGGCCAGGAAAATATTCTGTCATTTTACACGTTTGGGCCAAATCTGAGCAATTCAGTAAAATCTTGTGTGGAAGCTGAAGAAACAACGCACTGGGAGGAGAGCACGGGAATGGCATCCCATGTCCCACGAGGCACTCAGAAAGCCCCATCAGGTGCTTGTTTCCAAGTTAAACACTTAACAGATCAAGAATAAATGATGCTCAGCAACCAAAACGCTTTTTACCTCCACAAAGACAAAATTTCAGTGGTCTTTGTCTTTAGAAGGGGCTGGTAAAACAGGTGAAACAGAGGCTTGGGAGCTGCGTGAAGCGAGTCCCCCAAGGATGCTGGAGCCATCACCTCCCATGAACCACAGGAGCGTGGAATTTGGCATTTGCTGCGAAGGTACCACCGAGGAGAAGGTTAAAAAGTGCCTTCAACTCACAAAGGCTCACCTGGGGTAACAGCACAACTGGTAAACACTTCAGAGTCTTCAGAAGGCAGAGCCAGGGATTATCAGCAGATCCGACAGGGAAAATTTCATCCCATTCTGCTTGACTTTGCTTTCACGGTTGCTCTGGATTTCCCTCGGGGAGTTTTTGCTCGATTCCTGACACTGACACAGCTGATATTACAGATGCTCTAACTCAGTGAAAAGTATAAGCTCTGGAAGGACAATTTCTGCTGCCTTATTCAAATGATTGTAACAAGTCCCATGGCTGCTGTCGGGCACCGTCACACCGTTTCGCGTTACCCAGGGAAGGTACCAGGGTATCAAGGAAGCCAAAGACGGACCCTTGAACAGAACTGAGATCCCCAAATCACGCACCAGCCCCTCCTGCAGCACAAACCCACTCCAGGTCACACCACCCAGAATTATCCTCTCTTCAAGCTCCAGCAATTCCTTTAAAAAACTGTTATTGTCTTTTCTTAGTGTGCCCAGGGACAGGACAAGAGGAAATGGGCACAAACTTGAATATAAGAAGTTCCACCTCAATATGAGGAGGAACTTCTTTGCTGTGAGGGTAGGAGAGCCCTGGCAGAGGCTGCCCAGAGAGGTGGTGGAGTCTCCTTCTCTGGAGACATTCAAACCCCACCTGGACACGTTCCTGTGGGACTTGCTCTGGGTGGCCCTGCTCTGGCACAGGGTTGGTCTAGATGATCTCCAGAGGTCCCTTCCAACCCCATATAATTCTATGATTCTGTATGATTTTGCATGTAACTCAAAATCCAGAACAGTTTGGGAAAGGGATTGTCTTAATAGCAGCTTCCCCTGAAATATGAACATTTTAGAGGGGAAAAATGGCTCAACTGCAGACAACAAGGCAGTATCTGTTCCCAAAACCCATCTAACAGAGAACATGGTGCAGCAGATAAAACACCAGTCAAGGGAATGACAACTTGCAGACTAATTGCTTGAAGGATGTCACCTGAGCAACTTCTACATCAAGGGACTCCAAGCTTGTTTGTAATAAAAAAATGGAGCCTAGTGGAGTCTCTGTCTCCGGAGACATTCAAAGCCACCTGGCCACAATCCTGTCCAACTGCTCTGGGTGACCTTGGACTGGATGATCTCCAGAGGTCCCTGCTGACCCTAGCCAGTCATTCTGTGATTCTGACATCAGAGACAGAAAGGTCTCACCAGAAAAGAGGCAGCAGCACAGAAATGTCATCAGAGAGGTGAGTTTTATCTCCTCTAACGTCCGAGATCCACGTGTGATCTCACGCTCTGCTTTTCCTTCTCCATTAACAGAACCCCGATGACAAGTGCCCGCTCCCAGAAAGGCTGCCCACACTCATCTAGAGAACTATTTGCTGAACAACAGCTCAGCAGCAGAAACCCAACCCGCCGAGAGGCACCGTTAGTCAGAGCATCCCAAATTTGCTGTAAATCAGGCCAGCAGACAGTAACCGCACACCCCAAAATGCCTCTAAATGCTTATTACAATTTAGAAAAGCTTCAGGAATGGCTCACTGGGGCAAGTTCTGTGAAAACCAGCTCAGGGCAAAACCTTGCTCAAAAAGCAAACACCAGACATTTTTAGAATGGGAAAAGAGGAAAACAGAAGTCATCATTCTCTGTTATGGATGTGGGGTGCTCCTTAAGACACTGTGCATTTCAAATAGACGACCGAGTTGGAGGAATCAGAGGAAAGCGATGGGGATGGTCATAAATGTGGGTTAAGTTCCCAAAATAGACTCCTGGTGAGCTGATGGGGGGTGGACAGAGAGGTCTATAAAATCAGGAATGGTGTGAAGGGGATGAGAGGGGGAAACTGTTGTGTCTCAAAATAAAAACTGGGAAGCACAACATGAAATCCTCAAGCAGCGGTTTTAAGTGGAAGAAAAGGATGTTTGTTTTCACCACAGAGTCCAGTTGAACTCAAACCAGCACGACACTAAGAACAGCAAACCCTTAACACACCTCAAAAGCAATAGGACGAGGATCCACCAGCAATTTTTAGGTAACTCTGTTTGGAACCACCCCCAGGACCCTGAACCACGGACGACCAAATGGCTGAAGCTCCTGGGAACAGAGGCTACTCTGAACAACATGTTTAATTTAACAGCTCCACCCAAAATGTACTGATTTCTTCCCTTGCTTTCTTCCAAAGTAGCCATGGGCTTCACCTTGCTGCCTTTAAACTCGACCCACTGGAAAACCAGTTACTGTAAAAGAAGCACATCCTCTGCTGTATCAATTACTAAAAGAAAATGAAGTGTCAGGATTCCCTTGTACTTTTCAAAGTTTCGGGCAACTGGTGAGCAAACAAGTGGAAAACCCACCAGTCAGAAACGTTTTGCCCCAGGCATCACCACAAACTCAGGAAAAGCCATCAAGGAAAGGTGCAGAAGCTGCTCTGCAGTGACAGCCCCACCGGGTACCACGGCCTTTACCGCTGGGAGATGTGCTGCCAAAGCGCCCCCAGCTTCAGAAATCGTCACATTTTTGATCCTAAATTTCCACTGCAGCCATCACAAAGGCACCAGGCCACCCGTCCAGTCTGTAGAAGATGAGGATTCAAGCTGAATTTCCAAACATGAGGCATAACAAGAGAGTAGATGCCAAGTAAGGAGGAACTTGGCTTTTCAACAGTGTAAGATATTTGGTGTCAGAGTCATTACCAGGTGGTTTCACTCCCGGTTCCTCCAGCACCAAAGATCAGACAGAGGCACCTCCCTTTAGTCTGGTTTTTTAGGCAAAGAAAGTGCCCAGTTGGGAGGCCAAGATCCCTCTGTGCTGATGATGGTCGGGTGGTAGAGGTGTGGTGTCTCACCCCGCTGCCTCCTGGAGGTGAGACAACCCTGGATTTCACCTCTCTGCTGCAGGGAATTTACCTGAATCAAGGATAGAATCATGGGCTTCAAATATCACAAGAGAAAGTGGTATAAAATTATTCTGTTTCCAAGCACTGGGAGATTGATTCTTCTAACACAGTATTCACTCCCCAACGGGCACCACGTTACTGCACGGACTACTGAGGGCAAACCAGAATATAAAAGAACTACGTAGACTCTGCTCCAAGGAAAAGAAGTCTCAACATATCAATGGAATATCAAATTCCTGAATTTCAGCAAAACTCTGGGAGAGGGGAGCTCAAACTGCGCTGTACCCACTGTACCCACCCAGTGTCTCTGTCAGTGCCACCAGCTCTTCACCCACCTCTGGACCTCACATACTTTTAAGCAAGTGTTTTGGGGCAGCCACAATTCTGCACGTGTAATGGGATATAACTTGAGACTCCACCTGGAGCACCGTGTCCAGCTCTGGAGTCCTCAGCACAGGAAGGACACGGAGCTGTTGGAGCGGGGCCACAGGAGGCCACGGAGATACTGGGAGGGCTGGAGCCCCTCTGCTGGGAGGGGGGGCTGAAAGAGTTGGGGATGTTCAGCCTGGAGAAGAGAAGGCTCCGAGGAGACCTTATAACAGCCTTCCAGTCCCTCAAGGGGCTCCAGGAAAGCTGGGGA
>BJBW01015260.1:0-15631 GCA_004320125.1 Scolopax mira
ACCATGCCAAGCCAACAAGGGCATTGTTCATGAAGTCACGCCAAATGACATCCCAAGCACACAATGTGGTGAGAGGGTTTGCCAACAATTTAAATTTGTGAAAAAATATCTCAGTATTTTGTTTCAGTTCAATATTAACATTGTTTAAAAAAAATGTCAGCCCATTGCAGAGTGGCTGGCTGCAGTCCAGGTGTGAAATAGTGATGAAGAGGGCCATTAATGAAAAATGCCAAGCCCTAAGTTTCATGTCATTAATATTTATGACATAGTGTGAAGAGTCTTATTTAAATGCCACTTTGTGTGTGGGTTGGGGTGGAGGAAGAGAGGGATGGAAGGGGAGGAGAACGAAGGTATTTATGCTAAAGTGTCAAAGCGTCTTGACAGGGAACAAAGCCCTTTAAAGACACAGGGTAGCAATAATTAGTTTAATGTTTGGATAGTTACACTTTCTGTGACCTCTGATTTTAATGGCATAAAATTGTAAAAACTGACTATTCTGTCAAGCTGCCAAGTGGAATGCATTTGGATGGGTATTTGGAAACCAAATATAATTTTTAATCATCATCTATTATTTTGGGCAAATTGCCTAAAATGGACTGAACCTCAAATGCTTATTTCATGCTGGTCTTCTCCTCCTGAAACGATGTTTTCATTTCAGGCAGACGATATGTTTGTTTAACATGATGCTATATCTCCTACCGCTGCCTGCTGAAGTCCCAAAGATGTCCTCCCTTTGCAGATGGTGGGCAAGAGACTGTGTGCTGGCAGTGAGTACTGCCCTGGACCCTTCCACATCCCAGGAAGTGATCAAGCACATCAGGACTTCCTGAAGCAATGGGGTTTGTACACTTACACGATTTAGTATTTAGGTTCCTCCATAATGAAACACAACTCTGTATTGTTAGTGTAATCTGTCCCGGAGTGACAATGCTCTGCACTTTGTCATATGGACGCAGCGAGTCGCTTTCATACTTTTATACAATTCACAGAAGATTTGCACAAACTATGTAGCCAGTCCTCATCTCTCTGGTTTTAATTGCAAATTGTCTCATTTTCTTGACATAAATAGTCTGGTTTATGTCATAACTTAATTCCTACAAGCTGCTGTGTTTTTTCAACTTATGTTGTTATGTCAAGAAATAAATGAAGTGCACTATACACATCCTATTTTTCATGCAAGTGCCTGGCATGTGCATTGCTTACATGAAAATACAGCATTGTTTAAAAAAGAGAAAAATTTAGAGGGAGCTACATAAGATATGCACCTTTTTAAAAGCAGCAATTCCTTGGAAATTAACTTTTTTCAAATGACAGTATTTAATACTGCAAACTAAAATCTGCTTTTCAAATACAGACAACCATCAAGTGAAATACATTTTACACTTTTATATGAAGGAATCCTCATCTTTGGAGCACTGAAATGTAAAATGAAATAATATTTCTGATTCTAGAAGTCACTTTTTAACATGCATTATTTGTATTAATCAATATAATTTGCTGTTGCATTATCAACTTATTCAGTTTTCTTAGATGTCTCTGATCATCCTTACTGTCCTCTTTAGTCCTGACTAACCTAAATAGGTTACCAGAACCCATCATATGGTAATTTTGGTGTTTTACTACTTCATTTCCTTCAATATATCAGAAATAATTTAAGATTCACTTGCTCCTAGGTTACCTCCAAAACATTTTATACACATTGACCCAAACCAATATTTAGCTCATCAGATTGTCTTTCTTGCTAATTTAAAAAAAAACCAACAAAACCAACAAACTCACAACTGAATTATTCCATAACTCTGGAATGTGCCTTTGTGCTACAATACAATACAAAAGAACCAGCACCTTCAGGAGCATTCACTCAACTTGTGTGCTTTCCTTTGGAGTGCCCAACTCAGATTAGAATGATCAACACCCAGAATGCCAAAGCTGTCAATACTCTAACTGTTGTCAAAATAAGTTGTAGATGTCCACCATTCCTGAAAATAAGAAACCATTTACCTCAAACCAAGATCACATAATCTGGGAACTGTAACTTCAACAGATGCTTCTCACAATATGACCCTGATTTTCAATGCTTCTGTTTAGTAAATGCACATCACCGGAGCCCCACTTTACAATGTGCATTTCTTTGTGCATTATGTACATTCTCTGTTTCTATTTCCTTTTCATAAATTCGTACAGTGGCTCTTGAAATCTGACTTTGACTTTTATACGTTTGCCAGCCTCATCTCAGGGTCTATGTTAATAAAATAAAAAATGGCATTTCAAAATAAACCTCCTTTGAAGGAGAAGAAAATCTCTTTGATAATTCTAGGGTGGGCGTGTTCAAGAGGCACACGGGGTCCAGGCTGGCTACAGGGCTCACCCAATGCTTTTACACTGCAGCAGTGTTAAGTTCAAGGGGAAGTTTTCCAGCATCTGGAACTGTTTAGTTTTCACTGAGTACTAAGATTATCTTATCTCTCTTTATTACCTCTATGCAATGTGTGTATGTGTGTTTCAATAAAGTTATCATTCACGTAATTGCATCATTTTTTCACGTAATTCACGTAATTCACGTAATTGCATCACACAAAAGAGTGACCATTTTAGACACAGCTCTTTGGCATTTGATCAATTTCCTGAAAAGAAGGAAAGGTCTTTGATTTCAGGCCTCAAGAGGGTCACTGGAAGATGATCCCAAAGAGGCTGAACACTGATTCCAGTGGAACTGGTGATCAGGACATATCAAAAGCAAGTGTTTAGGTGAAGAGTTCAGCTAATAAGGTCCCTGACTCCTAAGTGTTATGCACCTCCTGGGAGGTACTGACACCCTCCAGCTGCCCTGGCAGATAATGAAAGCTGAGGATACTCAGTATTTTGCATAACCCAGCTATAAATGCATTAGACTTAACTGCATAGTCTCAAGGATAAGAGAACATCTGTCATCCAATAACAGCAAACACCATCTGCTTTTGTATCACTATATTCCTACTTACTTGAACAAATGAAGCTCAAGTGACACTGGGCATTGCTTCAAAGAAAAAACAAAATGTACTTACACTTGTTACTTTGCCCTTTTGCACATTTTGAACAGCTATAATGAAAGGCTTCATTAGAATAATTTGCTGTTTGTGCTTTCTCTGCTATCGGTTCAGAATTATATCATTTTTCTCTAACCATAGAAGGTCTCCAAATCAGTTATGAAGTAACTCCCTCCCATTACTCCTGACCTTAGTCAGTAGCCTATTTCTTTTTTAAAGATAATATTAAGAGCCCTTGATCTTTTCAGCTTCTGTCCCAGAGAAGAATGGCTTGGTCCAGCCTTCTGCTTCTCTTTGCTGATACTAAAACAAAGGAACTGAAAAAGCATCACAGTGTTAAGCCAAAAATCTTTTCTGTAAGACTAAGCTAGACCTCTGGAACTTTGCCAAAAGAAATTTACGGTTGACTTGGTTTGAACAGTTTGTACTATTCATAATTCATACTGACTTCTTATTAATATTTTTAATGTCTGGAGGAAAATGAAATTATATTTTACTCCACTGTGGAGTCAATTTTTAAAGATGTTCAAATTATCTGACTAGATAATTGTTCCTTTTCTGGCTTTTGGCTACAGCTGTTCCTTCTGTCACTTGATTAAACAGATAGCAGAGCATGTGCCCTGGTCTGAAGTAGGAAATAGTTCTTTAGGAAGCTTTGGGAAATCCATAATTTAACTCATTGCTACAATATACTCTAAAGGCGGTTAATCCTAATAAATGATGCTATGCTTTCCAAATTTAGCCCTCAAGGGACTTTTGTGCTGAGCGCCCCCAGAAAAGTGCTCAACTTGAAAATCAAAGTTAGGGACTAGCAGTAGAAAAGGATGCTCAAGTAGGCCAAATGAACCAAATATAAATGCAGCTCTGAGAACTAAGAGGAAACTAGTAGAGAACTAGAACAGCTTATATAAATTTAGAGAGGCAAAAATATGTTTATTTGGAACCTTAGAATTGAAAGTCATTTTGTATCTAGTGCTTGGTTGAACTTTTCAGTCAGCATATTACAATGTTTGTCATTTTCTATACAGTTTATACTTTTTATTATAATTTATGATCACACTCATAAAAACAATCTCTCCGTTTCCTAAAATATGTACAGAGGCAAGCTCTGTCAGTATTTTTTCTACATACTTGACCAATTATATCCATGCACACATACCTTCAAAGAATAAAGCACTTTATTTGAAATGCCTACAAGCCACAGATGAAGTTACAGCTTTAAAATTACTAGCATTTCTAAAGGCCCCTGAGTCTTCATCCGCACAGCTGAATTCCATACTTGCATCTCTATTCTCACTGTAAAACTGAAAAGTTACCTTTCAAGCTAATATTTAATATTATTTGTTATATGTCTTACAGTAGCCCTTGAGAACCTGAATTACATGTTCCCACTGTGTTTAGAACTGTGTAGCATCTGTAATATGAGGCTGCCTTGTAAATTTAAGTTGTTCACTCCTAACAGATTAGAGGAGAAATAAGCTCCAAGGGACAAAATGTTAGAAACCAGCTCTATTGGCTTCCTATCATCTACTTGCGTGTCATTCTTTAAAACTCTCTTCTAAGCCCCTAAGAGAAAGCTTTGTATCTCCTTGCAAGCTGAAAATAAGAATTTGTGAAAATTCCCCATGAGCACATCTGGAATGGCCACAGCTATTTTGCTGCCATGAGAGCTGGCTTTCAAACACAGACACTGCAATGTTGTTCTGTTTTTATCTGCACTACATGCTGTAGTACAGCAAACACATAATGGAGCTAGTTCTGACCACACTATCACTGCTGCTGCAAACTGGTTCTTTATTAGTGCTGACATTAGTGCAAGCCTAATAATCTCACTCTCCCTCAGCTAAATTACTACCATGCTTCTCAGAATGTCTTCTCAGCACTAAATTAAATTAAATTGTATATTATATTGTAAATTAAATTGCTCTTTTTTTCTGGATATCTTTAGTTTCAGAGGAGCCTTACTTTTCAAACAAACGGTACCATAAGGCCTTGGAGAAGAAGGCATAGGGAGGAGACACTTGTCTTCTTTTGACTGCAAACTGACTGGATGAAACAGCTTCTGTCATGATCACACTTCTAGATTAGCATCTCCTAAAATTTGTTGACATAATTCACAGGTAGTTAAATCCTTAAAACAGATATTAATAAGATAATCCACGTTAGTTTAAGTATTACTCAAAGTGGTTTGAGCTGCGTTTTTTCCTCCAAATTAATTTCATGAATAGTTGTGGCACCAAATTTTAGGGACCTGTAACTTCTGCTGGAGGAAAGGTAATTCTTGATGAGAAACTTAACAGATTTGCACTGGGAGGCATTAACCTTATGGGTCCAGTTAACTGGAAGTTGAACAGGACCTAGCTCAGCAGCCTCCCTAAACAACTGGCTGCAGGAAACAAGTCCTGCATTTGGGATTTGAAACAAATCATGAAAGTGTCCTTCTCTACAACACTGCATGCAATAATTTCAAATCATTAACCATTTCATTAGTATTGAACACTGCGGTTCAGCCCCCCTACTTTTTGCTGTGAATTATCTACCCATTTTTCAGGTGAAATCATTTTGATGTGAAGTCATTGCTCAGGACAATGAAAGTCCTGTGACAAGCAAAGCTATAACAAATCTTCTTTTCCACTAGGAATATGACCTGCTCCGCTATAGGAAGCCCTTAGGACACTGAAGGAAGGAGCACTAAAGTACTATGATCCATTTTGTTCCCTGACAAGGTATTGGTGGAGTTTACCATCTCCCCTTTCAAAGAGCAAAAACCTAGTTGACACAAAAGGCAGCCACAATTTTTTCCAAGAGACTCTAACTGGCAAATGTCTGGCCGCTGTAGCTATTTCCCAGCAATTCCCCATAATCTTAATCACATATTAAGAGTATTAAATACTGGCAATTATTTTATTGGCTTGAGTAGATACAATCAAAGCTAAACACTGTCTACTCTACCTTGCCAAACAATGGACTTGTGAGTCCCCACCAGCACTCTCCACTGCTGCACAGCCCCTGCTGTGTAATCATATACTGAATCTGTGCCACATGGAGCTTGTAAGTGGGTGTTTTCTGCTAAAAACAAAAATTTCCCTGAAAACTTTTTCTGATTAAGTTCCTGGAAAAAATTACAGTTTTTTGCCTTTTAATAGAAGGCAAGTTCCAAAGTGACAATTTTGTTCTTGCAGTGGTAAAAGGAATTTGAAGTTTCCCTACTAACCAAATATTTTATGGTAGTGTGCAAAAACTCTTGATATATATATGAGTTTTTCCAGTCTGGTTGGAAAAAAGACTTAAGGAGTCTTTCAGGGATAACATGCAATAGTATCCATTTACTGGTAGAGATTCCTGAAATAAAAGCCTTTCTTCCTGCTGTTTATAACTGACACATAGAAAACCCATTTCTCGCTTTCTCTGATCTCCTTTATACTCTTTTACACCGATCAACTCAGAGCACTGCCTGGTGTCACCTACAGGACAGGAAATTTCAAAAGGGGACAAAATTCTTTCCTGTATAATCTGCAGATGGATGGTAGACTTTTAATTGCCCTGTCTGTAAATGTGAAAGCAGGCAGGGCAATTGTCTTACTTCAGCAACAGGAGTAAACCCTTGTTTGACAGTTTGCTGATTCCTAGCTGATCTCTTCGAAAAGACAAATCGGCAACTTCCTCCACTAACATACTTTCATATATCAAATTACTTGCTATGTATGTGGAAAAATAATGACTCAAAATCAAAGATCAATGCTCTAGAATAGAAGGCAACTGAAATGTAACCTATGTCAAATTAGATCCCATGTGTTTATAGTGTACCTTCTGGCCGAATTCAGCTAGATGTCACTGGCAGGCTGGTGTTTCGAGCCTATGTTTGGCACACTACTCCATATGGGATTCTGCATATTTATTGTGAATTTAACACATCTTTCTCCTCAGGAATACTTTGACATGATATAGCACCTATTGTTTCTTTTATGTAAGTATTTTTATAAGTGTTAATGAAAGAAGGCTTGCAATGCCTTTGTAAATTAAATATTTTATGACTGGTTTGCAGCTGAAGTAATCTGAGACAAAGATAATTAAATGTAAATTATTGCTTATGTTAAATTATGAACTATTTTGGTCAGGGATTTTTTTTATTTATGTATGTCCAGAAATTATATATATATATAATGTTATAACAAATAATCAGTTATAACAAAAATAGTCTTAGATCATGACAGTGGTCAAAATGGAGGTAAGAATTTCTGACTCTCCTATGTCAAGCCACTAAAAAATTAGCCAATTAGACAAAAATAGCAGAAAATCAGAAGGAAGAATAATTAAGTCCCTACTTGCATATGGGAAGAAATTGGACTGATGGAAACCCTGCTCATGAAAC
The DNA here is from genome assembly GCA_004320125.1 of Scolopax mira. Lineage (NCBI taxonomy): Eukaryota > Metazoa > Chordata > Aves > Charadriiformes > Scolopacidae > Scolopax > Scolopax mira. The sequence continues at coordinate 7,399 of BJBW01015260.1, forward strand.
TGAGAACTCGAGCCACTAAGGTACTCAGTGCCTTTCCCTGGTTCATAGCTCCAGCTTTCCACCCATTTTTCCACAGGCCTTTTATTGCTGGTCTCTGCACCATGGCCATAGATTAATTTGTGAGATGGAAATTCTTCATTTCCATGAAGAAGCCAATTCAAACAGAAGAGCATGCTAAATGAGACCGGTGTGCTCCTGGCACATGCTAAGCTCCCCTTCTCCCCATAGCATACCTCTGGCCCTGCCTGAGCATCACCTCGCACCATCCCTGCAACACAACTGTGGTTGGAGACCCAGCTGGTGGCCAGGTCCCACCACAGCCTGCCCATGTCCGTTGCACACTTCCTGCATCCCAGGCGTGCACAGCAGAGCACACTGTGGCTCTGAGACCAGCACTGGCAGCTGGGAGATTCTGGGGAAGCACTTGTGCAGGGCTACCCGGCCCTCCCCTGCTGCAGCAGGGCTGGCTGCCTGTGCATGCCTCTATCAAAAACTAACAGCCACAAAATATCAAAGACTGTTTTTCCTCTCCAAACTGACTGCCTGTTGTTTTTTCTCAAAACATGAGTCCATCTGTGTCTTCCCAAGCTATGGACGTGCGGAGACATCTGCGTCATTTTTAAAAAAGCATGTGTGTTTGCTTCTAACGGGAAGTTGGAATTGCCAAGAAATAATTGTCAAGACCTTTTGTTGTTTTCCTTTTTATACCTGTTATTTCACAGCAAAAATGACCTGAATCTCCTCTTCTTCTAATGTAAATCTGAATTAAGCTCACAGTTACGGAGGATAAGATCCTTAAAGCATCAGAACAAATATTTTTGAATCCAGTGGAAATCTATTTACTTTGTTTGGTCGTACAGATAACCTATATCTACCATTAGCTCTTACTGAATATCACTGTACTTCCTGTGTGGTAGCAAAATTCATAAAGCTGATGTGGCTCATCCACAGTTTTAGTCACTCAGAGAAATTCAGACTAACGGACAGTATTAAGTATTCCCACAGCAGCACTGGAGACAGAGACAAGACCATTTCTGTAAACTATTGTGGTACACAAGCAGTAAAAATGTTATTTTAGAAAAAGCTGAATCTGGTTGTGGAAATAAAAATAGTGACAGCTTTTAAAGCAAAATTACCAAGGTGAAATAACCACATTACCATCATCCAGATTTGGCACTTCCTTATTGATTGATTGATTGATAGCAACACCACTTCTGATCCAAATCTCCCAAAGAAGACAAAATGTCATTTTCAATAAGCTTCTCCTTTTCACTGCATAGTTGGCATAAATCTAGGTAAACCCTAGGGAAATGAGTCACTCAAAACATACAGTACAAGGCAAAGAGGAGAACTGGACCAACAGCATAAAGATTGAATGTACTTCTTAAAGGTATTTAGTTTTGGAGTAGTGATGAGAATATGATGGTGATGTGAAGAGCAAAGATCAGTCCAGGTATAACTTCAGTCATTCCTCATCCTAAGTCTGTGATGTGTCTACTGCATTACTGCATTTGACAAGGTTAATGATGGGCAGGAATCTATGCATCAGATCCTGTCTTTATCGCAGAAATATGAAACAATGAGCCACTCCTTGCTATAAAATACCCATCTTTCACAGTTTCTCCTTTTTTAATCATTCCAATTAATTTAATTTATTTCAAGGCAGCTAATAAGTAAAAGTAAAACATTTTGTTTCAGCTCTGCAAAAGTCCTCAGGGACTTCCCTGAGGAAAACCAAGCCACACAATGACAACACTGTTCATTTAAAACACAAAATCTGCCATGCAATGCAGTTTATGACTTATCCTTTCTGTGACAGGATGGCCATTATTTTGATAATTGGGATGAAAGAAATAAAAATCTTTTATCCAAATCTTCTATATGTATTCTTAAAATACAATAGCTATTCATTATTTTTCCTTTTGCTTCAGAGATTGCATTTAGAAGCTGCAGCTCATCCTTAACCTGTAAAAGTTTACTTACGCACAAGGGAACTGTAGCATGAAATGTTCAAAATGAATGGGAAGAGACTAAATAGTAAACAAAATTTAAATATTTTTGCTTCTCAAGCAAAATTATCTTTTTAATCACATATTTTAAATCTGATTTACATTTCCCAAAGTAGGAACTTCTGGCATGATAATGGAAAATACAGACCTAGGGGAACAGAATACAATTTCATAAATATTGGTGTTTACCTCCAAAAGCTTCCAGATTAGTGAAATCACAGGTTTATCCACCAAATGCAAATCTATAAAACCTTAGCTAGTAAGGCATTATATAGCGATTTGGAATTAATCTAAGACAGCTATCTGTTTGAAAGAAATCACACAGAACCACAGAATCACCTCATCTTCCTACAGGAGTATCCTTGGTGTTCATAAGACTTCTGTCTTAAAATCACATTATCAAAATACTGGAAAGTTAGGAGAAGTGACATATTTCCTCAGAGGGAGACCTATCTCTGGACACTGCTAGCTTTTTTCTTCCAGACATGATTTCCCTGGAGGAGTTCTAGGAACTTTCTTTGAAGGCCACAATTTTTGCTTCAGAATGGCTCAGAGTGTTCTGAGCTGCAGGTATTTTGAAAACAAAATTAAGTTTCCATACAAGGTTAAAAATATTCACTGAGCCCTCTCCCACATCAGACTGCAAGAGCTGAACACTACTATGCTATCAATACAGTCAGTATATTTTTCAGAAACAAAATATAAACATTGAGTTAGAACACTTAATATAAGTTTGCTAAGTACTTTTGCTTCCTTTCTTGGTCATGGTTATGAGAAAGTGTTTGTTTAAATGTGGAGGAAAATTAATAGATTCCCCAGACTTCCCTCCTTTGCCAGCAAATACAGTGCTCACCGTACATTGAATAACACATGGTGAAATGGGAAAAATTAGATTCTCTTGTTAAAACACTTCTTCCCTGTCATTAGTTTGTTTTTCTCTTACACTTAGGGACACATCAGTTTTCCACTGACTTCTGTAGGGACAGGTTTAGTCCTTAGGAATAATGAGAAAAGTCTTTGGTCTAAATCCTGCATTCTCATTGGCATTAATCCCAAGCAACCTTCCGAACGCTCTGACAGCAACACTGAGGAGGTGGAGGGAGATGGCAGTATTCTGCGGAACTGCCCTGAGGCTAAAATCTCTTCATGCGAAGGTTTAGTCAACCACAGCACGTGTGCGGTCTTGAGAAGAAGGGAAGGGTGGTAGTTCAGCCTCACACCTCTCTAGGGTGCTGAGCTGCCCAGTGGCAGCAATGAATCGGGGAATGGGAGGCTGCAGAGCAGGCAGGCACAGTGAAAGAGTTAAATCACAACTCATAGGGGAACATGCACTTGAATAAATGGCATGTATGTGCTGCCTCAAGCTTTCTTCTTTCTATGAAAACTTCTAGTTAGTAGGAACGAAGCCCACCATCCGTCTGGAGGCTGTTTGGCAGCGTGTGAGGAGCGAGGTTTTGCCATTCCAGTTGCTTTCCAGTAGACTGTTAACATAAGAAAGTCATTACTACTTTCACTATTGGCAAAACTGCAGTGACCTAAGGGAGCCAAGGGATGTGAACAGGCAGAGACTCATCTAGGACATGGAAATCTAAGTTGCTGTTCAGGCACATTAAAAGACTCTTTGAAGAGTGAGCCACGCACTGTGCTCTGTGGATAAGGACCTCGGCCTCAGCAGTGACAGATCAGTGTACTTCACAAGTATGTCAAAGTTCTTATCTACAAAGAAAGCAGAAGGGGCTTCTTTCCTTAATTTGTGGGATATACTACTTTCAAGAAGGAATTTTAATGCAATGTGCAAATATCATTTCCTACCAGATCCACAGAGATGGACTTTATAGACTTTGATACAGACAACAGTAAGACGAGTCTATGTATTAACTTCATATCCCTTTTCAATGAATTTCTGTCTCATCTCTGTGTGTCAAACATCTGTGAATGATCCGGCCAAAACTCTGGAAGCTGGCTAGGAGCTACCAAGTGCAAGTGAAAGCATCTGTGCTCCAGATAACACAACTGTATGAATGATGCAGCTGGTCTGCCTGCAGAGCACACGCCATGCCAGCTGTTTGACAGGATGGGTCGGACAGCAGATCCATGAGAGAGGCTCTCCGAGAGAGGCCATGGCACACTTCAAAGGCATTTTTTCTTTTCACTCCCCTGCTTTTATGCACTGTGCGTATTGCTTCAGTTATTTCGCTGCTTTAATCTGATCAACATTAATAAAACAGCAAGTTGTCCTCCCAGCGCTGATTTTTTTTTTAATCATTTCTTTAGGCAGTGAGTTTACAGTCAGCTACTTTGCCGGGGTCAGACAGCTCAGATTACACAGTCACCTTCCTGCTTTAGCACCCAAGGATTTACCTAGAAGGTTTCTATTCTACTTTGTAATCAGTGAAAAATCAACAAGGCCTGCAGCACAACCAGCTCTCTTGTAATGTCCTGTACTGAAGGAACATTGTTGGTGATTATACAAATGTTTTTAGCTTTAATAGCTTTCTTTAAATTGTTTCATTTCACCATGTTGGGCTTAGCTCACTGTCTAACCTACTCTGCTGCTGAATAAGCTACCAGTTATATTTTTTCTGATTTTTGGAATAAAAACAGGTTAACCTGAACCCAAATTGCCCGTTTTGTTAACAAGGAAGAAAGGAATAGTAAGGAAAGCTTTTCTCATCCTTTTGAAGGCCTTTTCTTTTGTGTTTATAGCTCTTTTTATTTGAGGTTCATGAACATCTCTACGAGCAAAGCTGGGTTGGCACGAACAGTACACAGAGAGAATTTCAGGCCTGTAAGAGAGATTTGCTATCTCTGAATTACATTCTTGATTAAATAAAGCACATTTTGACAGGCTCAGAGTTGCCTTTTAAAGGTCAAGACATTCAGCCAGAGAAAAGAAGCAACACTATGTACAAAACACAAAGGCCTGGTCCATGTCTCAAGGACCTTTGCTAAGCAGCCCAGATCTGTGAGCAGTACCCAGCGAGATCAAAAGGACAGCAATAAACCAGACCCACCAGTGTACATGGTCAGATAATGATGGCTCTCTATTGTTATTAACTTCTGTTTCTAAACGCTACAACAGAAGAGTTTTCTGAGGGATTTGACTAGGAGAGGATATTGTGCTTTTTCACTAGCGAATAAGATATTTTCAAGCACTGGTGCTGATAAGAGTGAATAAGGAATATGGTGAAATGTGGTGAGAACACTAGAGATACCAGAAAAGAACTTTACTCAATGTGGAAGCTGGAAGGGTATTTACAGGGTGATGGGCAATGTGCAGAGGGACATTTCTCTAATTGCTTCCAAAAAGAAAGTGAAAAAAGGAGGGCAAATGAAAAGTTAAGCTATCTCCACACTGTCTTCTGAAGGACTGGCTAAGAAATATTTAAGCTCAGCCTTAGCAGAGGGCAAGAAGCAAGAGGGCAGGCAGAATCCAGACAGAAGCAGGAGAGCCATTTGTTCTGGCTAACTAACACTACGCAGGAGAGACCTCACTGTCTAACTTCTGTCTGGGGTGGTGCAGAGATCCAGCAGAAGCTCCAGCATCAGCAGGTTGTGGAGCTCTTTGCTGCATTTGTACTGTCCTACCCTGAGATGTTCAGTGACACCCTGACTCTCAATGAGGGTGTTAACTCTGTGTCTCTACTCAGTGGCGCTCACTTTTTCAAGATGTTCACACTATTTTGTTATCTTTATCTTCCCACCAGATTTACCTGACACTGGCTGGTGGACTTGAAAGATCCTGGAGTTAAAGGAACTGACAAATATTCGAAGACACAGATAAACACACAAACCGAAAGACATTTCGCTGGTTTTGGTTTTGTTTTTTTTTATTAACTTGTAGTAAGAGCTTCAGAAATTATTGTATATTGCTGTTCGTGAGCACAGCTCTTCAGAAACAGCAAGAATCTTGGAGAAAAAAGGAAACAAGAAAGAAGCTCTATTTTTGAATGAGAGAGGTTGTTTCAATCTGAAGCTTTCCTGCTGAGATGTAAAGTGACCAAACTGTCCTACTGCTTTGAGCCACTCCGAAAGAAAAACAGCCTGAACTTTCAGGGACCACTGCAGCAAGTAAGAACTGTAAATTAAAACAATAGTACTATGCATGTTTCAGCTCAATGCTCAGCAGGGTTATATCTGTGTTAAAATCTACATCCTACAAGTTTTTATGGCTGGAAAGCACTTGGGAGAACTTGCAGCATTCCCTGTCAATTTTACTGACTAATTTAAGAACAACTTATATTTCTTTATTTTTTTCCTTTATTATTAACTATAAGCACTATAGAATTCCAATTCATGTTCCTTTTGTTTATATACATATATCTATATCCTTTTGTTATACATTTTCCATTCTAAATAATTCATACTATAACAAGCAATAGAATTACAAGATTATAGCAAAGAAAAAATTTGTTTTTCCTAGTAGTGATATTAAACTCCATGCATCAGTTAAACTGAATATTAGTCTATGTAAAATGAACATCTTTCAAACTCACTAAAAATTCAAAACTATCAAAAGACTGATTTGCAGGTTTTTTTCCCTTTTGCTAGTTTTCTTTCCATACAACTCTGTATTCTCATATCTCCCGAAACTACTTCTAAGTAACCAAACAAGGTCATATTTTTATTCGCACACAGACAGAGATCAAGAAATTAAGAGTCAGTCACTAAGTAACTAAAGCAAATAGCAGTGATTTATCTCCTATAAACTAACAAAAAGATTTTGCCTACAACAGAAATGCTGGAAGGATAAATCAATCCACATCTGAAAGACACTAAGCAGCAGATTGATAGGAGATGTAAATTTATCTTTAAAAGTATTCTGGTCAATAAGCAATAATACATTGCATTTCCTTTACACTGAAAGAACATACAGTGGCAAATATTTCCTGATTTATCCTGGGTTTTCAGGACCTTAAAGTAAGAACAGAGAAAAAAGTATGGTTCAGAGGGGCCTGCAGTAGCTGTTCCTGTAAACACAGATTCCAATCCTGTAAATTCCTATTTAATCATCAGTGGTTTTTCCTTGTAAAATCCATAAGTCAGCTGTCAAAGGTAACATAGATTTTTGGCAGTTATAATCAAAATGCACACACTGCAAACTCAGATTACACATTATAAATGAATCTGAAGTTAGTATGAAAGTACTGAAGTCCAATATTGCAATACTTTTCTGCATATGCTTTTCTCTGTTAATGTCACTGTACTGGCAGTGTTTACCATGTACTATAGGTAGCATAAAACTCTTATAAATATAAAAGTCCAGGATGAATTGAGAAGCCAGGCTATGGCCAGCAAGAGCTCAGCTGTCTTTGCAGGCTGGCCCATGCTGTGTCACATTTAATTCACACACGGGTGCTCAGATTATTATTTGAGCCATGAGAACACCACACAAACTTCTGTTTCCACATAACCATTTTACTTGGAAAATAAATAAGATTAATTCAATAAGCTCAAATAAAAATTAAATGACTTTTGTTTGGATATGTAAAAAGAAACCAGACTTTGCAGCCGGAAAGCAGGAATGTCAGACACAGCCAGCAGCTCACAAGCAGTTGGAAGGAGTTTCAGGCTCATCAAAAGTTTCCTTAATATTATTTTTCCAAACTGGAACTGTTTAGCAAAATTCTGTGTTTATTTCCATATCACTGTCCCTGTATCGCTATATACCTAGCTCTTCTGGCAGCTTTGTTCTCACACAATTTGATTCTCCCCTGCTCTAAAATCTACACTGAAGTCCTTAAAAGTGGGGTACCACAGCAACTAACGTGCAAGTACTTGCCCCCTTTATTAGATAGATAGCCCTTTACTCTGCCCTGGTGAGGCCATATCTGGAATACTGTGTCCAGTTCTGGACTGGACTGATAGAGCACTGGAACAGGATGCCCAGAGAGGTTGCAGAGTCTCCTTCTCTGGAGATACTCAAAACCCACCTAGATGTGTTCCTGTCCAGCCTGCTCTAGGTGAACCTGCTTTGGCAGGGGGTTTGGATTAGATGATCTTCAAGGGTTCCTTCCAACCCCTACAATTCTGTGATTCTGTGATTCATGCTTCTGAAGAATGATAGTCACAGTTCACATTTTCATATTCACATATTTCACATTTATGCCTACATTTTTAAAGGGAAAAATCCCAGGTAGCTGGTCACTGATGCTTGGCTGTGGCTTCCAGGAATACTGTCATATGGCACTGCTGGCATTTTAAATCCCAAGGTACCTAACCAA
>BJBW01015264.1:0-23792 GCA_004320125.1 Scolopax mira
ACAACTTGTGATCCTGACCCCTTCAGCTGCTGCCCTAAAATCTCTTTTAATTGATTTCAGCCTCTTCCTACCCATTTCATCACTACCCACCTGAAATACTAACAGGGGGTAATAATCGGAGGGGTTTACTAGTCTGTGAGTTTGTTTGTCACATCCCTGACCCATGCCCCAGGGAGGCAACAGACTTCCCTGTGTAGCGGGTCAGGGCGGCATATTGGTCCCTCTGCCTCCCTCAGCAGAGAATCACCCACAACTATGACCCTTCTGCTTTTCCTTTTGGAGCTTGTAGTGAAGTTGGGTCTGCTGCGATGTGTACTTTCTGATTTCTCTAGTCTTGGTGTGCAATCCTCCTCTCTATCAGCCATGCAAGTGAATTACTTCTTTCTGTCTTGCTTTGCTAAACTCTTAATATGAAGCCAGTGTAATCCAGACAGTCTTTTCTTAAAATTGCAGTCTTGTCTTTATTGTCAACATCCTTGCTTCCCAAGCTTTGAAGAATAAAATACAATTTCTAGGTGCAACAACTACATTAGTATTTTCCTTTTTACGTTTTTTTAATGTAAAGGGCCTTGATTTTGTATTTGTGCTTTCCCTGAAGTATATTTCTCCTGTGGCAACTCAACTGTAAAACTATTAGAGGAAATGAATACAGTGAGGTAGTGATGATACATTGCCTTTGGTTTTATTTGGATTGTGTCAGCGTTGTTAGTTTGTTGATAGGGAGAAATAACAGTGTTTTTTGCAAGCTAGATAAGGGACCATTTGGGGAATTGCTTCAGTAGCCTTTACTGTATCTGCTACAGCAGGCACCATCTTTTTGGAAAGGTGCATAAGTGTTCTCTGAATAAATAATTTAAATGATTGTTATAGGATTAGACATACCAAAACATCTTCTAAATGTAGGATATGAATGATAAATAAAATATTGGGTTTTTAATTGTTAGGGACGGCTATCTTAATGAGAAATTGTAGCATAATAAATACAGCCAAAAGAACATATCTGCACACATGCCCACCCCACTAGCATGCTTTTGTTCTTTGATCTATGTTTCATGTATTTTGTATATTTTTATGTATATTATGTATTTTGTGTGCATACACATGCACATTAGAATCTTGTATATGTATAAATTGCTATATGCAACTTTTACTTGAAAGATACTAGAACACTTTGATGAAACTCATTATTGCATTATTACTGTATTTGTTGTAGAGTTTATAAAATGGCAAAAATTCAACTGCTAGCATGTTGTTTTTCAATGGATTGATACTCAGTACTCAAAAGTAAAGTAGTTTGAACGTCATTGCAGATGGTTTGACATTGGATGTCTGATTATTGAGGATCCACTTCATGGAATTCATCTGGAAGCTTTTACCCAAGCAACACCAGTGCCTTTGCAGTATGTTCAGCAGGTGAGTTTTTAGTTGCCAACTTTAGATTAATAATTGAGAGATAAGACTTAAGTTTTATTTTAATTTATGATGTCAGTTCTCACTGGCAGTTGCTCCACTTGAATGTTTTAATTTATGAAACTAGGATGAAAAATATTTTTGAATTATGCTTCTGTATTACCTAAAAATCTTTATGCATTTGTGGCAAAGCAATTCTTAGTCAGGAGTCTGATTCATTACATGGCACTTGAAGCCCCACTTTTACTTTTCTATTAACAAATAATAAATATTCCAAGAAGAAATTAACCAAAAGGAAACATTAAAAAGCGTAAACGAGCCACGAAGAAGTACTCCTTCATAAAAGAAAAATAACTTTAATCATTGAAATACTGTCATCAGTCTGGCTCAGTGACTCAAAATTATCCCTCATGAATTTACATAGGTAAAATTAGAATACTCACTCTTCCTCTGGTGCAGAATTCTCTGCAACTTAGTCTAACTGCACCAAGGAAGTTGGGTAAGCATTCCTATCCACACAAAGGCTTGGTTTTCTTTCTTTAACTTACTTCACAAACGTATTGCAGTTTCATCTAATGCCAACAAAACTGTAATACTGAAGTGTCTATGGTGCACACATGTACATGGTAGCAATTCAATTAAGTAACTTGCACTCCTTTTAGGCACAAGTTTATAAAATGACATCCTGCCACTCAATTTTAAATAAACTTTATAAAGCCTTGGTATTTATTATGTGAATTACCAGCAGACAGACAGCATACTATACTGATTAGTATGCCGAAAACTCATTCTTAATAAATAATTAAAGGATACTGCTTCTTCAGATCTGTGCTTGGACTTGATTCCCTGTGAACATTTAGACTCTCACCTAAAATGCAAGACTCATTTCCTCTTCTGACTGTGCTGTTCTGACATGGAAGGACTTATATCTTCCATATAAGATATGGAAGATCTTATATCTTCATTGTTCATGGTTCATTCCATTGTAAATAATGTAGTACTGTGCAGTTCTTAATATCACCAATAGAAGTTTTTCATAAGATTGTTTACATTTCTTTGGGCACACACTGGGAATTACTCCAAGCTCCAGTCATTGCATGTTGCCTGACAGCAGATATGAGTCATGCATTAGTAAACCGTGGCCTGAAAATTCTTTTTAAATAAACGTTTCTGTGAAGAATTTCAAAACAAAACCTTTTGGGGTTTTATCCTCAGGGGGTGTTTTGTGAAAACAAATAGTAACTGTTTAATGGGTTGGGGGGGTTGATATTTTTCGTACCAATTCCAATAGAGTGAACATTTGTGACCTTAGTTTTAGTTCTTATTTTCCAGAGTTCTTACAACTTTGAAAAGCTGGTGAAGCAAAAGGAGAAATACTGCTCTGTCTCTCTGTAGTTTTCCAGAATGCTTTTCAAACAGAGTAGAGAAAGATGAGAAGCTACAGGAAAAAAAATCAATTACTAATTAAGCAGATACAATTTCATTGACTTAGATGATCTTTAAAGGTCCTTTCCAATCCAAAACATTCTATGAAGCTATGAAAATAGGCATAGCACTGTGAAGTTACTACTTTAGTAATTGTCACATTCTCTATGTAACACCTACATGAACTAAACATTTTTTAACATAATGCACAGTAGGTATCTTTAATTTTTCTTTTACAAAATTCACAGATATTCTCTATTTTATAATTTAATAGCTTTTTAGTATTTTTCTCTTAATAGTTTGCAACTTTGAAAAGTAATGTTTACCTTGTAATAGCAAAAAATATTCTTGTTTTAATTTTTATGCAAGTCTTTAGTGTACAGCTTGGTGTATAGTACAGATTCAGTAGAACTGAAAGCCTTTAAACTTGAATTAGATCAAATTCTACTCTCATATTTAAAGAAAACTGTTCTTGTATATACATTGAGCAGCAAAACATAGCTTTGTTTTATATTTTCAGAGTTAAATGTTTCCTAGTCTTGGGCTCTTGTGTGTGTGCACCAGTTTTTTCCCATTATTTACCTTTTTTCCCATTATTTCTCTTCTTGAATTAGAGTAGTTTCTCTCAGGAGTGTGCAAGAAACATACATTTGTAGAAATCCAGTCCAGTATCTTTAAGCAAAAATTAGATTACAATAGGAAAAAAACTAGTAATTGTATACTTGTATGTATGTATAATTGTATACAGACTAAGAACAGAGAAGAAATCCATGTTAGACAGGCAACATTTAGAGGCAAGACTAAATGCAGTTACGTTCCTTGAAATTCTTGCTAGCTGTGTGCTTTATTGTTCTGTGTAATCGAATCAGTGGTAAAACTGTTTAATAAAATTGTATTCTATACAATGTCTTTACTAATGGCATAGACTTTTCTCAGCACATACTATGAGATTCATAGCTTTAATAACACTACATATTGCTTGACTTGCGGAGATAAAAAGGGGATTTTGAGGGTTTGTTTTGAGAACCTTTGTGTGTTGAGAAACCAGGTGTCATCATGTTTTTTTGCTAAGCCAGAAATTGCAACTATGATGGGAAACTACTGCAAGGTTGGTATTTTTATTTATTTTATTTGAAATTCACAGATTTTTAGCAGCAAAAACACCAAATAATTAATTTATGAAGTTATGTGTAATTGCAGATCATAATGGAGATATCATAATCAGATATTCAGTCCCTACTCGCAGATAGATGCACTTTTATTTACTTCTTTTTGCCAATATTTTCTGAATAATAAGGATAATTTGTTTAATAAAGCTTTTATGTACCTCTTGATAATTACAAATTATTCCAATATTGAAGCAGACTGCATGTTCTTAACAAACTTTTATATCCTGTTATTGTCATAAGACAGTAGCTTTAGGAAGTCTGGGACACACTAATGAACTTTGATCTGCTGTATGTGAAATGGAAACAAGACTAACCCAAATATTTGTCAAAATAAAATCTTTATGCAGAATTTGGCCTAATGTGCAATGCTGTGAAGAACTGAGAACAGTCTTGGGGAGACTAGAAGTTTTCTACCCTTCGTTGTGTGTGACAATGGTCGGAGGTGGTTGCCTAGGATGAGCATCAGAACAGATAAAAACCAAAAGATACTTCCCCCACTGCTTCCCTTCTCTTGCAACTTCAGGGAATTACAGTGTGTAATCCCCCTGTGATCTCAAGCAAATATCTCAGTCCTCCATTTCTACCGGGCTCAGCTTTCTTCTTGTATTTCGCTGCTTGCTGGCTTCACAGGGACATCTTAACCATTTTTAAAACTTTTGTAGGGTTAGAGTCATTGTGCAAATATATATCATTATTAATTCCATCTACCAGCTACTTCAAAAGAGAAAACTACTTCCTGGTAATGACATAATGGCTTTAGTCTCCTAAGTGTCATATTTTAGTTTTATGCTGTTCATTGTACTAAGCAAGTTATGGGGTAGTCTGAAATTTGGATTCTGATAGTCTTTAATTTGCCATGTTAACCCTATTGATATAAGAATGATTGCTACCAAAAGTTGGTAATGGTGAAGATAGAAAAAAAATAACTGCTCGTTTCAAACTCTTTCAATAATTACTTCTCAAAATGTTACACAGGCTAAGAGTCTTACCCCTCAGGACTACAATCTGAGATGGTCAGGCCTGTTGGTGACCGTGGGCGAAGTGCTTGAGAAGAGTGTACTGAACATCAACAGGACTGATTGGCACATGGTATTCACTGGCATGTCCCATCGACAGATGATCTACAGTGCAGCGAAGGCTCTGGCAGGAATGTACAAACAACACTTACCACCCAGGACCGTTTGAAAGAAGGCTGAACACTAAGGAATACTGCTTTTGATTCTGAAATTGAAGTGAAGGCTATATATTCTAATTCTCAGTGGATAAAATATAGATCTGTAATCTAACTGTATTTTACTTTTTAAGAAGTGATGATAATTTCCAATAGCGGAAATGAGCAATTGCAATTTTTAACTACCCTATGATTTCCAATATGTTTCACAGAACAGGAGATCATAGCGAACATATTTATGAGTGGGACAAATAGCATTACAGCTTGTAAGTGGAATGTGCTATTATTTGACACATTATGAGGCATTTACTGAGATACTTTAATTAGTATACTTTTTTTAAAGAAGGGGTTAATTGTTCAGTTATTTCTGTTAAATTAGTAATACAAACATGCTGGCAGCATAACATGTATGTTATATATGCATTTCAATCCAGAGAGACTATCTTCTGTATTAGATATTTTCTTGGTGCCTGTGCTTAGGTGGTACTTAACACATCATGGGTTTGCTGTCTGTATAAGTTCTCAGGAGTCATGATGAGTAGTTTTACAATACATAACAGTGAGCTTGCAGAAGAAGAGCACAAATCCATGCCCATTAGTTGAAGTAATTGCTAAGTAATTTTGAAATCTTGCTTTCCATAATGTGTCTTTTTTCTTTTTATGTAATAGTAATGAAATTCACATCCAATTAAAACACTAGACAAATTCAAAGTTGCTTCAGTGGGTTTTAGATCAGGTACCACATATGCAGGAAATTGCCTTAGCAGTTACAACAACATAATTTATTCCAATGCTTCCAAACTTCATATTTTATATGGAATTATGTAATTTCTTCTATCAAGTTATGGTTGTCAGCATTTTGATGTGGAAAATGGTGAGATATATATCACTTGCTTTGCTCTCCTGTGTTTTCTAAACATTTTTAAATCCTAAATGCCTTCTTGATGTCATGAGCTCACTATTTCTCATACAAGTCTTCAGTGGTGTCTGATTTTTTTTTTTTTCATGGCTATAAATGTTCTCTCTCCATGCTCACACAATCTTAAATTTTTATTTAGAAATATGGAAATAATTGTGAAGAAAATATTTTGGTAATAATACTTTTTTTAAGAAACAAAGAATAAACAAATAATTTTTGTTTGCCTTAAAGACACAGTTTTTAGCTTGTATTGCTCTGCCTTTACCTTTTCTTAGGTGCTTTCAAAGGGGATTTTTATATACAATATACTGTTAAGCCAGCTCATATTTGTACCTAGTGAAAGCCTGTCTATTTCCAAGTAATATATTTTGCCTTAATTGGCTTGCTCTGTAAATTAGTTTAATAAATGTTTTTCCTAGAGGAGTGTATCTATTTTAAAGGTTTTATTATTTTTTAATATAGCCAATGAACATCTGTTTATTGTATTTATATTTACATGCTCAAGTTACAAATTTGGCACATGCTTAAGTAGTTATCTTGTCTGGAAACAAAACAAACAGAACTTGACTCTTGTCGTCTTGAGGTCTCTCATTGGGAGCACTTCTAAAAGGATCAAAAGGAGTTAAAAGGATCATACAGGGACTTCTGTTTGTCATTGTTCAGTAAAGGCATCTTTGTTTTTATTGTAATTTCAGTTTGTAGTGTATAATATGTTTAATACTTCCTTTTTATGCCCTGCTTACAGCCTCCATCATGATGCAGAGCAAGAGGACATCAAGTCTTCAGTAGCATGTGCACTAGCATGAGTTAAACCTGAAGAGGAATTTCCATTTTCTATCTCTCTCCTGGCCCTGGACCTGGCCTTCCACCTTTTCATAGGTGATAAGAATGGATCCAGAAGGCGGGTTCTTGTTTTGCAGTACCCCATTCATTCTAGCTATCTTATGAGTCTGCTCATAAGATACATCTTATTTTATGCAGATGGGGAGACCTCCCACTAGAGCAGGTTGCTCAAAGCACTATCAAGCTTGATCTTGAACACTTACAGGAATGGGGCATGTACGACTTCCCTGGGTAACCTGTTCTAGTGCCTCACCACCCTCACAGTAAAGAATTTCTTACTGATAACTAGTCTAAATCCTCCCCTCTTTCAGTTTAAAGCTATTAACACTCTATCCTATCACTACAATCCCTGATAAAAGAGTCCCTCCCCCTTTCTCCTGTAGGCCCCCTTTAGCTACTAGAAGACTTTGATAAGGTCTTTCTGGAGCCTTCTCTTCTCCAAGCTGAAGAACTCCACTCTCTCAGCCTATGTCTTCATATGAGAGGTGCTCCAGCCCTCTGATAATTTTCATGGCCCTCCTCTGAACTCATTCTAACCGGTCCATGTCCTTCCTGTGCTGAGGACTCCAGAACTGGACACAGAACTCCGCAGCGTTTGAGTCTTGCCAGAACAGAATAGAGGGGTAAAATCACCTCTTTTGACCTGCTGGCCACAATTCTTTTGATACAGCCCAGGATACAGTTGGTTTTCTGGGATGCAGGCACACATTGCCTGTTCATGTTGAGCTTCTCATCCAACCACCAACACCCCCAAGTCCTTCTCCTTAGTTTTGCTCTCCTTCCATTCTACACCCAAGTTGCATTTGTGCTTGGGATTGCCATGGTCCATGTACAGGACCGTGCACTTGGCTTGGTTGAACCCACCTCTCAAGCCTGTCCAGGTCCCTCTGCATGGCATCTCTTCTTGCCAGCGTGTTGACTGTACCACACAGCTTGGTGTCGTTGGCAAACTTGCTGAGGGTGGACTCAATCCCACTGTTCAAGTCTCTGACAAAGGTGGTGAACAGCACTGGTCCCAATATTGATCCCTTGTCACTTGGACATTGAGCCTTTGACTGCAACCCTTTGGGTACAGCCATCTAGCCAGTTCCTGATCCACTGAGTGGTCCATCCATCAAATCCATGCCTTTCCAGTTGAGACCATGATATCATGTGCGACAGTGGATCCATTCCAGATGGATGATGCCAGTTGCTCTTCCTTTATCCAACAATGCTATTATAGAAGGCCATCAAATTTGACTTCATTAAGCTGTTTAAAGACATGAGGGCTAACGCCTGTTAATGAGTGCAGGAGCCTCTGAAATTCCTATATTATGACTATGTAATGCCAGTTCTAAGAATCTTAGAGACATTTTGTTTGTTTCTGCAAGTGAGATTTTAATAGAACAGGGAAAAGCTAAAGATACTTTTCCAGCTTTTTTATTCTAATTTGTTTTCTTGAAGGGGAAAAAACTGCTATGTCATTAGTCATCTTCTTAAAAAGACGTTCTGTGTCACACTTACTTTCTGTGAACAACTTACTCCTAATGACCACTATGATCCTTCCCCTAGTTTTTATTATCAATTGGCTTACGAAATTCCGATTTTTATTTTTTTTTTAATGAATGTACTCTGCCATTTGGTTTAGCTTTACAAGAAGTAACCTCCCCAAGAGGATAATGTTTAAAGAAATTAAGCTGAAAATGTAAAAGGGTGTCTCAGCTAAGGGATATCGCCACAAATAATTCCATGCACTAGGGAGGCTGAAAACTTTAATGGGCTGAGAGGTTCCCAGGAGCAGAATGAATGAATGATGAAAGTTGGACCTGACTCTGTGACTGGGAGGCTGGAAACGAGAAAGGAAGTTTCTCAGAGGCTTGCTGCAGGCACTCAAATTGCCTGCCTGTCTGGTTAAAAAATGAGCAGTTAAGAGAGAGTGAAATATTTAGACTTAGTTTTATCATTTTTAACCAATATTGTTGGCCCATAGTGTGCAAAACCAAGGATGCTTTTTTTTTTTTTTTTTTTTTTTTTCCCCGGAAATACCTGTAGCCTGCTTAAAAGTTATCCAACAGAGGCCCAAGCTAAAAGCTTTGCAAAAAGAAGCCAGGTACTTGTCTCAATAGTAGTATCCTCAAAAGAGGAACGAGTGCCTACCAGTTACAGGTGTACCTGTAAAGCAAAGTGTGCATGGGCTGGCAGCAGAGATGAGCGTACATGTGCTAATTTTATTCTAGTTAGTGCAGAGGAAAATGTAAGGAAAAACACAGGGATGTATTCAGCCTCTGTTTGAGACTCCGCAATGCAGCCCTCAGCACCGCTTTTTCAAATACTTACTAATTGTATCAAGGTACAGGTAGAAAAAGCCTGGCTGTGTGTGCTGCATTTACACCTTTATCTTGTTATGGTGCCCTACCCTAGGGATATACGATGTGGAAGAGCAAAGGTTAGGGTGAGATGTGAGACAGGGTCAAATTTAGTCCTGTTGCCATTGATTTGATTTCACTAAAGATACAGCAGCCATGAAATGAGCAAATAACTACTGTTTACACAATAAGGAACTGAAAATAGCATAAGTACTCTCTAGAACGACTACACTAGCATCCCCTCTCTGTGAGATGAGGTAGGTGAATTTTAGGCATGATGGCACAGGTAAGGATTTTGAAGGAGAGTGTGACTGGATTATCAGTAGAGAAGGGCTGGAAATTTAAGTGGGCAAAAACTGCTTTGCTTGGACAAAACTTCTTTTTCTGGACTTTGTTTGCAGGGAGTCATTAGTCTGAACAGCTTTGCCCTAGAAAGTACATAGTTATCCCAGCTCTTACGCTGTGGCCGTAGTCAGACATTGACTTTATAAAAGCAGCTGCACTGGCTTGTTGGTGGAAGCTTCTGTCCCTGCAGGTTTCCTAGAAGAATAAGCTCGCTCTGCTCACAATCGTCTGAAGTTACATGGGGCTGCTCTCACACTCTGCAGCCTGGCTGAGTTGACAAGTTACTGCTCGAGGCCTGGCCTTGGTACTTTCATCACAGCACCATTCATTTCTCTGTTAGAAGAACCTTCGTTATAAAATTCCCCATGCATTTGTTGAAACTAATCTGGTAACTTTCACCCAGCTGCCCCATCTCAAGATTTCCCATAAGTATCTGTGAAGCAAGGATGTGAGGCCTGCTGAAACAGTAAATATAGTTTGGTGGAACATCTTTATTCAAAGTCAGAAACAAAACAGCTTCAAGGACTGCTCACGTACACTCCAGAATTACCTCTTTTAACAAAAGGGTTTTAGCAGTCCCTTCCAATACAAGTCTTCTTTTTTAGGCACCTGCTCAATTTGGACAGGACAATGAGCAATGGCAGAAGAGGGCAAAGGAAAGAATGAATCGTGAAAGGATGTGAAAACAGTCAGGAGAGCACCAGAGAAGTAGGAATGACTAGTGAGGAATGGAGGAGAAGGTACAGTGGAATAATTTTTATTTTCTTCAATGCCCTGTATGCAGGACATGGTAGAGCTGAGAAATATGATGGTAATATGGAATAACTTGTGTGTGTCTGCTACTGCTGATTTTGCCCAGCTGTGGAAGAACACCAACACATACATGCAGGTCTTGCAGCAGAGAGGTTTAGCATAATTGTGATTCAGTGTCTGATGAAGTTTAGAAGTTGCTTCTGATGTTTACCCTTGCATGCAGCCTAGGGTAGGTTTTTCAGTTCAAGTGGGAGGTTTGGAATAACTTCCATATGTGTAAACCTGCAAAAATTAGAATTTTAGTAAAAATTCATAAGCATATTTATAAAAATAACATTTTTTCATAATAGAATGGTGTGATGTAAACTTTGCAGATGGAAAATAAAAATTTATCACTGAACAGTATTCACTCTGTAAGATAGAACTCTGTGGGTCTAGTTTACAATTACATTTAATAATTTTTGACCAAGCAAATTAAAAAAAAAAAAAAAGCCTTTATTTTTTCCTACTGTTAATAGACACTGTATTGAGTAGCAAATGACATCATTCCATATCCCAGGAAAAGTTGTTAACAGACTTGAAAACCAGAGTAATATAGCTTCAAATTTGGTTAATTTTCCAATGTGGATTTTAACTTCAACAATTAAGCCTGCTTGTAATCTGTCAAAAACTCACATTTTGACATCCTGAATCTCAGAGCCATTTGGCTTTGACTTTATGGCTCTGTTCCATCCATAGTTATACAATTAAGGAAAAACTATTCACATAAAAGTAATGGTACAGAACTACAGTTCCTAATGCCAGTGGGTTTGATTTATTGTCTCATTGTGCAGAATTCTGTCAAAGTGTGAGGTATTCCAGCCAGTTGACTTTGTAAAGCAGCCAGACTATGAACTGGCAATTAAACTGCAAGTACACAGTGCTGCAGAGGAATAACAGATCCAAATCCACTCAACTGCTGCTTCTGAGCTAACACAGTGATTCTTCATATATTGGAATCAAAGTACATGTAGCTTTAAAAAGGTAGCAGGGAAATTTAGGATATTTAATGTTGAGAAAGGGATTTCCAACTGTCTTTATGTTCTACAAGTGTGAGTGAACAGATATGGACATCCCTATCAAATAGGGAAGAACCTCATGTAGCAGAGGAGAGAGCAGATGACTTGGTTTTATATGGTTATGTTGGCCATCTTTAATATAAAATAACATAGAATTGTGTGTTAAGTTTGGGGGTTTTGATATTAATCACAAAAACATCCTGCCTTCAAAAGTATACGCTGCTACAGGACTGAATGTGATTTTTTTTTTTTTTTTTTTAAGATATGGTGCAAGAAATTATGCATTAAGACTTCTAAGCTTCTTCTAATCTATTTTTGTCAGATCAATGCAAGTAGCATGTATTTTATGAAGATCAAAATTGAAAGCTAATTAGGTTGTTTTGTTGTTAGCATTAAACCACCAAGTCAAAGTACTCCCTCAATTTTATTCCATCAAAAATTCTCTGAGCTCTAAGAGCTCTAAGTTTTCACTTGAAAAGGCTTAGTTTGAGTGTCTGCAGGTTCAAGCCTTACATCTTGTACAATTGAGTCAATTCTGTTCTGAATTTTATAGAGTTTTTTCCTAATGGAAGCAAACACTTCTCAGCTGACAGGATACTAGAGGGAGCTCAGTAACAAAAAAAGAGTATAGCTGTTGCCCTGGTTGTATGCTAAAAACGGATTGATTATGTCTTCTGGTGGGAAAATTAGTAGATAAGAGAGGCTTAATTAAAGTCTCTGGCTGTATTTACCAACCTGGAACAGGCTGTGGAAACAACAGCATTTAACCACAGCAAGAAGCACCCTAATTTATTTTTTCCTTGAGTGTCAAACAGAGCGTTGTTCTGTCTGCTTTTAAAATAGACCACACATGAATGCATAGTACTTGGGAATCATTTTAAGGATCTAACTCTTACAGTTGCAGGAACAACTGTTGCAAATAAATGGTCATTGTTCCATGAGTTGGAACAAAAAGTGCAGGAAGTTGTATTTTGTGTAAGGGAAAATATTTTGACCAGCAGACCAGCAGTGGGATTCTGAAATAGCTAGGCTGTCCTATAAGTTACCTTGAAGGGTTAGAACTGAAGTAACTGAAGGTTTAGAAGGTCTTCCCAACCAGGCCAAATGGTTATCCTGCTACCAACAGTGTACATGAAATGTTGCTTGAGATGAATGAATATGCAAAGCAGATACTACAAAGTGCTTTTTAATAAAATGTATTAAAACCAGAACAAAACCATCAAACTTGATTAGGAAGATGAAAGGACAGGAGAGTATTTGTTTTTAATGTAGTGGGAACCGGTGTCATCGATGACTGCACCACTGTATGGTTCTTTTCATCTGTGGATTTCAGGGTACTTATAAAAATGCACATCCCAATACTTAAAAGGTTGTGAGCATTATAATGTAAGCATTTATAAGCTCTCTCTGTCCTATGCCGGTGCAATCCTTTGTGTCTGCAGAGCTTGTTTTCTTGGACATTGCAATTCAGTAATACCAGACATACAACATTTGGTCTTAAATTGATAAATCTAAGAAATTAAAATTATCACTATAGATAATTAGGTTGGTTTCTTTTTTTTTTTTTTTAAGTACTACAAATCCCATGAATTTATGAGGGCAGGTTCTCTTGCTGCTAGTGACAGACAAATTACTAAGTAAGCAACTTTTAACTGCTGTAAAATTGGGAGTGAGCTCCCAATTTCTTGTAGTTTATTGATTCTTAAGTGCAAACAAGGAACGAAAGCTGATGCCTGCAGATGTCATGGCTGAATTCATGTGGGTTTCAGAGCTTGTTTCTGGTTCCCATAAGGTGTTTAGCAACCTATCCATGGTGGAAGTTGTTCTTTTCCCATAAGAAGCTGTGGAAGAGCTAACCAATGATGAAGTATGTGGCACAAAGCCGAGGAGAGAGGGAGGAATATGAGCCTAATTTGAGATGGTAGAGTAAAATTATAAGGATGAGGAGTTGAAGCTGTATTTTGTGGATTAAGAGTGTGAAGTAAGGGGGTGGAAACGTGGGTCAGAGCTGGTACAAAATCCAGTGAATCTTGATGATGGAACATGTTGACATATCTTTTCTTGACACTGTAACTGTTCCAAAGTTATTCTGGAAGCCACTGCATGAGCAACTTGGCTTTTCTTATTTATTCTTGGAAGACTGTGAGATACTGGGTAGGAAATGGTTGAACATATGGATTTACAGATTAGACCGGTACACTGACACACAATAAAGACTATCTGTTCATCTCATGCACATGAAGCAGTACTAGCAAAGTCCATACAATACCTATGTAAAGTCATGTGTGTGAATGCACCCAGTTTTAGACAAAACAAACAAAAACAGTGCTACCTTTTATTACGTTCATTCCTAGATGTAAAGTTTCTCCTAGTATGGGAGAAAGGGAGAGTTTTGTCATTTCGCCCACAAAAGACTTTTGTAATGTTTTGAGTGATCTATTTGATTTACTTTGCTAATCTTAGTTACATCTCACTGCGGCTTTTCTATATTACCTACAGTTTGCTCTCTCTTTTCTTGATGCAGTAACCTACCCTATTCTCCCATTTCTGTTGAAGGAAACATGACTGCTTTTGGTCAAACTCTCAATCCTTTGCTAGTTTAAATGAGTGTTGGTTTATTAACATCAGTGGAAACAGCAGTGCGTGCAGGTTGATGAGGTAGCCCCAGTTTTCATTTAAAGACTGCAGGTCATAAAATACTTTTCAGAGTTCTACAGAACTGGCTAATACCAACCCATTGCTCCCATACACGTAATTGAATTGGAAAAAATGTTTTCTTTGCAGTTTGTTTTGACTTTTGAGTTATGGCAAAACCAAAACAAACTGGGTTTGAATCCACAGATAAGAAAGTTGAACGAAACACACAAAAACCTAAACTTGCAAATGTCTCATAGTTTTGAGGACTGAAATGAGTTCATGTGCTGCCCAGTATTTTGTAGACTCGGAAACTAATGTGACTACTCATTGGTTGTGATCAAAAACACCCTCCTCGTTAGTGCTAGCTGAACTCATCTGGCATTAAAAATAAAAGATGAATAAACGTTGTTTTGTGGGAGCACATCCTTCTAGTCAGTGTTGACACATGTTTTCAGATCTTGCCTCTGCCAGTATAGTGTCCTTCTAACTGTGGAGTTGCCTAATTACCTTTAAATTTAGCTTTAACAAAAAAGCATATTTCTGCAGAATATTTTGAAGCCCTTCAGAGCACCTACTCAGAAAATTGCTACTCAGAGAGGAAATCCTAGCAGATTCTAGTACGTTGGTATGAACAAATGTTACAATAATGTAGTTTCAGCTTGTAGGTTTTGGTAGTGAGGGGGAAACATTTCTTGGTAAAGAATGTAATTGTGTTTTCTACATACCTTCAATGCAGTAGGCACTGTAGGGAAGCATCTCAAAGGCAGAAAACCCAAGTTGTCTGTATGCAGTCACAGACACCATATGGTTTTGCACATTCTACCGAGGTATCTGCATAAAAGTGACTGTTGCTTGCAAAACTATCAGAACAAATGGAAGTTGCATATATCCATTTATTTATTTATAGGCTTCCCATTGTGTTCGAGTACCCTAGCACATGAAAGATTTTATTTCTTTATCTCTTACTTCATTCAGCAAAGATGTAATATTCATGAGAGGTTACGATTGAAAGAATCCAAATGTTTGACATTGCTCGAATGGGATGTGGGGGTGTTTGCTCAGCCAGCTAAATCACTGCACATGTGATAGCAGCCCCTTTTCAGTTTGACTATGCCAGTGTTTTGCTAATGGCACATTCCCATGGAGCAAATGCTTGTGTTTGCATCCTTCCTTCTTTGCATTTAGCACTCATCATATGACAGCCTTAGTGCTGGGCTTCTATATTAAGTTTTCAGGTTGCACATGCCATGTACTGGGCTGAAAGCATTTGGCTTTCAAAATTTTGGATGTGTAATCCCTCACTGTGTACTCATCTAAAAGGGAGATGAGCTAGTCTGAAAGCAGTCCTGTAATTATCCACTCCAGGGATACCAATGCCACGAAAGCAGAGGAAAACCAGAGAGAAGCCAGACCCCTGTGTTGGGTGTTGCAGCTGGTGTAGCTCTGTCTATCTGATGTGTCTCTACCAAACATGAATGCTTGCATAAATATGCCATGTTCTACTCCATCTGAAGCCAAAAGCAGAAGGTTTTACAACAGCTTCTTTTGGGTGGATGTTGGTGTTATTTTGCAAGCACAGCTGAATGAAAGCTTTAAAATAAAGCTAACTTAAGTCATGAGATACACATGAATATTATGTGACCATAGCCTTTGTGACTGCTTACTTTCTTTGTTACTTACACTGTCTCAAAATGAGGCACTGCTGGTTTTGTTGTTTTTCTCAGTTGGTTTTGTTGTTGTTTTTTTCCTTTAACCAGGACACTTCTCTGAATCTCTTTTATTTATAGTTTCAAACTCTTGTTATCTACAAACAACTTTAACAAGCAACAGAGCACAAGATAAAAATAATTGTTGGCCTTCTGACAGATTTGTTCAGCTGTGCTTTAACCTCATTCCCTAATTTATAATACTTCAGCCATCCTACACTATGTTTCTGTTAATTTCTCCTCAACCTAGTCTGATTCACTGAAGCACCCTTTCTTCTTTTAATTTAATTTAATCTCATCTACATTTCTTCTTTTAATTCTCTTCACCTAGTCTTATTGTTTTTTTCCATTTTAGTGAAGTCCTACTGCTGTGGCAAGCCTGTTGTCCTCTGCCTGGATGCCATTAGGCATTCTTGATTCCCCCAGCCTTTGATAATAGTTCACTCTATCCTTACTCTTTGAACAACTCAACAACTCAATCAAAGCTTCATGCTCTTTCAGCTCTCTACCTTTGCCTTCAGCATCTAATACCAGTGAGGGCTGATGTGACAGTCACATATAGATGCTTATGGCTTCAGATTATCATGATGTTGTTTTTCTGTGTGATTTTTTGTGGGGTTTTTTTTGTTGGTCATCTACTTGAGGAGATCTTCATATATAGCAAGGAAACAGTGTTACAGGACATGCACCCAAGGAGTTGAGATTTCATACAGAGGAGGGCAGCATTGTTCTTGCAGTAACACCACAGCAGACTGTCAACAGGAGAGAGTATGAGGCTGTAGTATAAGGCATGTCTTTGTTTTCAAAACCTCATTTTTGGAAAGTTTTTGCTACATTCACCCATTTCCTGCTGTTATTTGGCTCTGAAGCTTCAAACCTGCCAAGTAAGCAAGACCACAAAACCTGAGGATTTCTAGGGCAGATGCACATAGACCTTTAACTAGGTGGGTTTGAACCATATTCTTTAACTACCATAAATCTAAACAGAAAAACTGATTTTAGTGTTTTCCAAATTATTCTTTCACCATTCTTGAAAAATAAGGGTGGGAGAAAGGGTCAAATCATGGCTTTGTTTTGGTGTTGAGTTACAGCTCGGCTAAGAGCCAGCAGAACTAACAACTGTAAGTATTGCAGTACGTATCACCTGTAGAATCAAAACAAATACTCCTGTGAACTAAATTCTGGTAAATCCAAAAGTATAAATGGGTTCAAAAATAGAGTAATGTGCCATTAATCACAAAGATGCAGATAGAACTGTTTCTCTAAACTAAATCTGATAGAAGAGGGAAGGCCTTAGTAAGAGAACCATCATTGTGTGCTGAGTGGTTCTTGTACTATTTTGTTAAGAGTCTGCTGTTGGTTTCAGAAGTAGGATGTCTAGGTAGAGGGACCTTTGACCTGACCCAGCGTGGCTGTTGTCATGTTGCAGAAGAATTGTTGACACAATTCTCTAAGACGTTTTAGAGAGGTTGACTAAGAAAATGGGTTTTCAATTATTTTTCCATGATTGTCTTAAAAATTAGAAATCAAGTATTCATCCAGGCTGTATTCTAGTTCTTATTCATGAGTGAGTAAGAAGCTAGTAGGTATTTGTTTTCTTCAAGTCTACCACACTGTATAGATCAATATCTCAGTCTGCATGACAACATACTCTGGTATACTCTCCTTTATTTATCTTCTTTCTTAAAACAAATGCCTCATGGCTTCCTCCTGTTCTTTCCTTATGCTCATCCTTTTCCCTGTTGCTATCAAGTTCCCTACACCTGAAATGTTTTACTGCTGTACAGCAAATAGCCTGACACTTTCCATTTACTCCTTTTCTTGTTTGTCTGATCAGACAGCAAGAAAGCAACTAAGTAAAAGAAGAAATGTATACCCCAAAGCCCGCACACTACGTTGTGTCTGATTCCCCTTGAATCTTGGATTCCTTCAGGGTTGAAGATTTAGTAGTGAACTGGAAGGCAGCCTTGTTACCAGAGGGTCAAGTAAAGAAATAGTTTCTGTTTTCACTGAGATTTTGGAGAATGAACTCCAGGAGGCAATCGTGCTCTACTCATTTTATTGTGGAGGGGAATAATTTGAGCCCATCTGCTGCACAGAAATACAGATCTCAATTTTCAGCAGTGCCAGTTCCCTAAACTGGCCCAAATTGCAATCATTACAGACTTGTCTTGTACTGTCAGTTACTGGCTCAGTAAGCAGAGGAAAATACTCTAGAGGTCTAGTAAATTATCACTAACATAAATGTATATGTGAATATATCTATCAGATAGGACTGCTAAAAGAGAAGGCATTCAATCAAATAAATAAAGCATGGTATAAAATAAAATTAGGGTATATGCGGGCCTGATACTAAACCCAGGCAAGCATTCTGAGTTGGGTGAGCTCACAAGAGACTTTGTGGTGGAAGAAAAATGTGAAAGGGCTGAGGCAGGGCATGAAAAAAGGTGAAGTGACTTTGGGTGGGAGAAACCAGGTCAGGGACAGACTAGGAGAAGCAAAGGAAAAATATGTATTGTCTGATCTTACTGCCACCAAGGTTTGGTAACACACCTCCCCTTTGTGTCTGCAGACTCAAACCCACTGAACAGCTGTTGGAAAGGGGGAGGCGAAGGCAGAAGGAGAACTAGTCAGGGATTCCTCTCTGGGAAGCTGGTGTGATAAGCCTTGCCATCATTTGGTTGTAAGGTAGGACCATATAGCCTGAGGGGTGGCATTGCAGCCGTCGGACCCCTTCCTCTGTGGTCGCACTGCACAACCCTGTTCATTTGTCAAGCTCAGCCCTAAGATAACATTTCAAGGCTTTTGCCAGCCACAGAGGGGTCACATCCAAAACACCTCTTGGTTTTGGCCCTCGCGTGCTAAACCTAGACTGTGCCAGCCACCACGAGGCAGAGTGCAGCATGGCATAAGCCAGTGATGCCTATGAGTGTGGTGGGGGTTAAACACACTGCAGGGTGTGCTTCAGTGTCTCCTCGATTCTTCTTATTTACTAACATAAATGTTGCCTAAAGACCAGTTTACCAGTGCTTCTTAAACAAAGAATCCTCCTTAACTATTCACCACTGACACAGCCCTGGTAGTTAGTGGCCTGGTTTAAACTGGTTCACCACATGAAGAATCTGTTTTGCAGTGGGCAAAACAGAGCAGAAACTGTAGTCTCATCATGAGGACTGTTTGTTTCTATTTGGTCATATACACACACACATATATATGTATATCATCATATTATTTTATAGAATGCTTACAGTATATAAAATATATATGTATAATGTATATATATATATATGTATGATAAACGAATATATATGTATAAAGAGGGCAAATCATCCTTCTCATTTGAATTCTTTGCCTTTTTTACCTCCTACAGTATGAGAGCTGAGGAGGAGGGATTGTATCATAAGCACAGTTCTTAACTGTAGCACAGAACCCTTCATGGCCCTTTGGATTCCAACAGGAGGAAAGTTTCTGCAGATGGGAAGGAGACGTGGCTTTGCTGTACTTTTCTTCTGTTAAACCAGGCTAGCACAGATATACAAGCAGTGTTTTGGCACAGTAAAAAAAGTCTGGTCCTTAAAGTGTCACGATGGTTTAATTAAGGCACTGCTAAATGATATGATAACCTATTTACATGATAACTTCTGGCATGACAGATAAGTTAATGCTTTCATACCTGAGACATGTATGAAAGACAACTGTAGAATTACTGCTTTTCTGTTTATTTCTCTCCATATTCTGCAAAGCGGCCATCTGTGTTTGGAGGAACAGAAAGCATTGCAGCAAGAATTTCAGATTTCATTTTTCCCAACATATGGGCTTGACCCCAATTAATTCTCTAGTTAAATAAAGGAATTCTTGCCCAAATCACAAGGCAAATTGTGGTTATCTTCTGGGCATTTGGCACTTGATGAAGCATAACCACTCATTTTCTTTGGTTTATATCTTCAAATTGAATGTTTGAGCCATAGGAACAAGACAGACCACAGGTTGTTAGCTTCAATAGAGTTAATATGTTGTTGCTGTTCTCATTAGTGCATTTTGACAAGAAAACTCAATATGGATTTACTTTAGAGAAATACTGGTATCTTGCTTGATTGAAGGTCATTTTGACCTCCCTAGAAGATTTACTGGGCAAAAGCCAAATATGTGTGTTATCTGCCAGGAAACACATAGGCCAAAAAAGATTCAGCCCACAACAGTATCCGACATTTGCTAATATGACAATCTGTATTTTTTAGCCCTTTGCATGACTGTTCAGAATTTACAACTTCTGACAATTTGGAAGTGCATACAAGCTATTTTACTCTTTTATTTCTACTTTTCACATGGCTATGTTTTTCATTCACTCTGGAACCCGCACAGGCTGGAATCCTGGCTCAAGAAAGTCAAAATATCTGGCGACCAGAAGAAAACCAGCATTTTCGCCATATTCTATCTGAAGGTTAAATATTTTGTGTGTGTGTCTGCTTATGTATGTGTGCATATGTATTTACATACACACACATATACAAAACTAGAAAGACAAAACTAATTTATTTTGCTTCTTGAGGGAAGAATCTGTAGACTTGTCCTTGAGAAATGCCACTGAAAAGTGTAATACCCCAAAAGTTCCAGAGGATGATGCTTTCACACCATTTTAGGCAATTTGATCAAAAGAGACTCCATCTTTTTTTGGAGTCATCCTTTTATGAAAGGATAGTTGTAATTTAAACTAGGGTGAAGAGGTGGCAGCTACCTGAACAGATCTCTAGTGTTTTTAATAGCCAACAAAGATCTTAATTGCCAAGTAGGTGACTAATGTGGACTTTTTTTTTACAAAGTTGGATTTCCTATTGCAAATACAAGTTGTTATACAAATGTACTAATTCGTCCCTAGGTCTTGACTAGTAATAAAGATACATCTGGGAGATGGGTCATACAAAAATATCCTTCCTAAAGACCTCTGTGTCTACAGATCCAAAGCATTGGACCAAGTGGAGGGCAAGCACTCCTCGATGCTTTCAAGCATCCAGACGGTAACAGTTCATGTCTCCACATGATGGCACTGGATGTCAGGGGACCGCAGGGTCTAGCCCTGTGAGGAATAAATCACTTTCATTAACCAGCAGTAAGGAGATAAACTGTCTGCCACGTTGCAAATAAATGCTAACCGTGCTTCAAAAAACTGAGATCTTCTGGTCAGTCGTGAATCTGAACAGAAGAGCTCAGTGATAAAAAGTGATAAAAAAGTACATTAATCTTGTTTTAATGTTAACAGGGCAGTAGCTTCTGTCTAAATTTTGTTGTGTTTCGAAAATTGTGTCCCATTGGAAGTGCTGCCCCTGAAACAATATCTTGAAGATAACTCGGGTATCTGTGCCCTCTCATGTAGCTAGGAACATGAGCTAACTTCTTGTAAAAAGTACCCTTGCAGCTTGAGGGGAATTTAGTAATATCCTATGGAATGTTTATCTTAAATTATTTAAAAATGCTCAGAAGGCAAGTTTTGGTCAAAAGAAACATGAAAATATTGAAAGTATTTTGGGAGATAATTTTAATCTGGCCATGGGCGTTTTGTAAGTAAAATTGGCTTTTTAGCATCGATAACTAAACTAACCAAAAAACTCTGTTTAAAAATATCAGAAAGATCATTCCCCTAAGTTGATATAACTTCCCATCTGCAGGAAATCTCCCAAACTCTTATCCTTCCTTCTGTGAGGGAATCTTTTCCTGTAACTGTTTCTTTAATTGAAACATTCCACGCTTTTCAAGGCCTCAGAAATGGTTTTGCTTTTTTTTTCTTTTTGGATTTTTTTTTTTGAGGGGAGAGGGGAAGTTTAGCATGTAATTCAAAATAAATCTAAACACAGTGTGTCAAAACAGGCAGGTATTTTTAAATTAAAGAAATTAATTAAAACTAGCTGGGTTTAATAGCCCTCTCTGTTTTGCATTTAGCCCATTCCAAAGTAGAACCTCATCAATCCTTAGGTAGTTTAAAGGCATGTAAAATCAGGGAAGCATAACTAATCTACAACTGAATATTTAGCCCATTGTTTTAGGCTTCTGCAGAAAATATTGGAAATAATGCTTATTTACTGGAAGGTCTTGAATAAACCCTGTAACAGATACAAATAATGCCTATTACTTCCACTAGTCATATTTATCAGTATCACTTCTCTCTTTTCCAGCTCTGACTCTAAATTGCTATTACAATGTCAACCTTGCTACATTCACAGTGCTTTTTCTGTAAGTCAAATAATATGCAAAACTTTGCAAAACTTTTCCCTGTCATACAACAGAGACTTTATTTTCTTAGATTTTGAACTAGATGGAAAAGTCATCAGCTTTCAGTGTTTTTAAGAAATATGTATGGGAAAAGGCAAGCTCAACTAGTATCTCAGTTTTGTGTCTGTTTACAAAAACATTTAGCCAGTTTGCATTTAGCTTACAGATAGCCCATTCATTTTACTTGACTAGATGTCAAGGTCAAAGGAGGTGATTCTCCCCCTCTACTCCACCCTCGTGAGACTTCACCTGGAGTAGTGCATCCAGTTCTGAAAGATGAGCAACCATGCAGATGATCAGAGGGCTGGAGCACCTCTCCTGTGAAAACAGGCTAAGAGAGTTCGGGTTGTTCAGCCTGGAGAAGAGAAGGCTGCAGGGAGACTTATAGAGGCCTTTCAGTATCTAAAGTGGGCCTAAGGGAAGGATGGAGAGGGACTTTTGATGAGGGAGTGTAGCAACAGGTTGCTAAATTGAAAGCGGGAAGATTTAGATTAGATATTAGGAAGAAATTCTTTACTGTGAAGTGGTGAGGTTCTGAAACAGTTTGTCCAGAGAAGTCATGGATGCCCCTTCCTTGGAAATGTTCAAGGCCAGGTGGGATAGGGCTTTGAGCAACCTGCTCTCGTGGGAGGTGTCCCTGCCCATGGCAGGGGGGTTGGAAATTGATTATCTTTAAGGTCCCTTCCAGCTCTAACCATTCCATGATTCTATGTAGCTGATAATGTTATTCAGAGCTTAGTGATCAGCCTAGACTAATTATTTCTCTATTAATCCAAAAGTATATATTGGATTATTTTCTGTTCCAATTAGCCCATGCCTATTCCTGCCCAGGAATGTACACTTTGATACAAGGCTTCCACTTCCTTCAGTGTGGACTGTGACTCTTGGGAAACAACACAAAAACGAGTGTTTCAGACGCTATCATCTGTGGCATTTACTCCCATCCTGCCAGTGTTGTGGAAATATAAGTTATGGTTGACAAACCACCACAATACAATCATTGAACAAGAGGAAACACCTGGATCCAAGCACAGCTGGCAAGGAAACAAGTGGTTCTTGTCCATTCCGGACAGATGCTGAGAGGCTGCCCGATCCCAGAGTGGTTGTGAGGAAACCCTATTCCTAACACCACCATTTCAGGAAAAATGCTAGTGATCACCCACAGGTTTCTCTAGAGGGAGCATGCCTAACACACACAATTTAATTACATGCCAAACTGTTTTCGGGTTTGTTTGTTTGTTTTTAAATGTATTTGCATGTCCTTAGTGGCAAGCAGAAAAAGGAGAGCTTCAGGGAGGATGAGAGTCACATCCTAGCCCATTGCATTTCTTCAAGTGTCAGGATTTCATGCTGTTTTGAATAAGCATGAAAACCAAAGAGTCTGAAATTCTCCACAGAGGGAAGTTCTGGGAGAAAAATACACTTCACAGAAATCTTCCACAATAAAAGTAAGCAAAATAAATGAAAACATTAATTTAACTGCAAATTTTCTAGTCTGACACCTTTTTCTGCCATGAGTTAAGTGATTCACCCTACTGCTTGTTATATATATATAATGATCTGGATGAGGGGATCGAGTGCATCCTCAGTAAGTTCGCAGACGACACCAAGCTGGGTGGGAGTGTTGATCTGCTGGAAGGTAGAGAGGCTCTGCAGAGAGATCTCGACAGGCTGGATCGATGGGCCGAGACCAACGGGATGAGGTTCAACAAGGCCAAGTGCCAGGTCCTGCACTTCGGTCACAACA